>VXAA01007387.1:1292936-1401886 GCA_013399115.1 Anseranas semipalmata
TTTTTGACAATGAATCTTCTTTGCCTACATGATAGCAAGGATGTTGCTTGATTGTTCATCTCAATTACAAATCTATCCAACCAGATAGTGACTGAAGTATTTGACTCTGTTTCTAATAACAGCATCTACTCAGTGCATTAGCTACAGGCAAGAATGTGCCAGTGCAGGTTATACACCATTTTTAATTTTTTCCTTATGCCCTTTAATTCCTCATGCTTGTCAAATTATGGTTTCTTTATTAAATTGTTCATTATTACAACTTCTGCATGTGATCCTAAGCCTACTGAAATCAGCAGCACAAACCTGGAATCGCGGATCTGAGTTGAAAAAACTTACTGGCCCCTCAGTTCCTGGATTGCAGGTATACTATTACTAATTTTAAGTGTTGCCCATAGCAAAGGCAGCTGTAACACTTTCTCCAAAATCTTCTATGTTCCGCTGCCCTCCATGACCACTAAGGGCTTGTGGCTGCGTCCATGCAGTTGAGAAACTAGGCACAAAATCCCCCTCTCCTTCCAGCACACAGCTATAAAGCCGTGCCAGCACTAGGTCTGCCAACAGGACCGGCCAAACATTGCCAGCTGCTGGCCAGCAGGGCTGGCAGGGCGGTGCTGAAGAGGTGGATAACACACTCCCCGTGCAAACAGAGCAAATGTTTTCTCGTTTAGCACAGATTCAGTATGCTTTTTACTGCTTTGTAGAAGAAAATCCAGTTTCATAAAAGTTCAAGTTTAATATCTGCTGCAGGCCTCCAGGAGCTATTAGTTGATAATTCTCTAAGCTTTTGCTGTAGACTCCCTTACCAGCAGCACTGAAATTATCAAATTACAGCAATATGATGGAAAACCTTTGCTGCAGCAATGAATTTGTCTCCCAGTGGAGCTGGACACAGTTACTTACCTTCAGTATTCACATGTGTATTAAAGATCCTACCGTACAAACAAAAGTCCTGAGTCTCTTTTTTTATACAATTACAGAATAGCCAACCTCCAGAGACCAACAATCCTTAAGACTCTTTGAAATTTTAACATTTATTAAAAAAAAAAACACACACACACACGAAACACCTGAAGTGCAAGTATTTTTCCATCTGTTACTTAGCTTGTGCTTTGATTTTCAGGCTCCCTGACTATACCACGTACACCCAAATGGGTGCTTTATGTATTCAGAACTCCCTTTTGCTGTTGTGTGCCCATGCACTGGCCTTCTGAACTAAAAAAAATAAGGTCACGTAATTCCCTGTCATGCTCCAAATCCTGCTCAACCATCACAGCCAAATTGCCAGTGCCAGTGCAGTATGATTTAGAAAAGGTACTGCTGCCAGGACAGTAGAGAACAACATTTTATTTTCCTTAGGTAAGAAAATAAAAGGAAGATCACTGCTAGAAGTGCTGACTTTCTCACTGCCTGGGGAGACCTGGCTTATCTTCTGCTGTCTGGCTCACAAACCTTCTTCCTGGGCGTTTGGTTCCCAGAGAAGGGTATTTTCGCTAGCCCCTTGGCAGTGCAGAGTGCCGGTGGAGCGCCTGTTCGTGAGACCACAAGGCAGATGGGGATGGCTAGTAGAGGGACGAGAGGCTGCCAATCTACACCTACCGCAAATTCTATCTAAGTGCTGTCTGCTGCATGAAGCCTGGTGAGGCTGGCGGGGGAGCCTCACCCAGCACCAGGAGCTGAAGTTCCAAGATGATGGCAGCTCTTTGAACAGCCAGAAGGATGCTCGATTCAGGACGACAGGCACCAGGGGCACGTTAGGAGGGTGCCTTGTGCTCCCCTTTGAGGGCAGAGGATAACTTGCTATGCTGCGTGAACCTTTTCATGATTTCCTTCACGTACTTTCAGTTTCTGGGAGGGATCTAACTATATGCTGGAGAATGTCATGGGTACCTTGACAGCAGGAAGATGTTTTCATTCTGGCATGGTTTCTGTAACTTTATAAAATTTTTACAGAGCAGAGGCTGTGCTTCCATGGGGCAAGGTGCTGCCTTGATCTTAATGGTTTTTTGGTCCCCGTTTTATTTTTCAGGACTGAAAATATAGAATGTTTTTTTTTATCAAGAGGTTTATATAAAGATATATCACTGAAAAAAATCAAATGCATATAATGGAAACTTAATTCAATTTATTTGGGGAAATAAATTGATTGAAATGATTCTTTATTGGCCCAAAAGTTATGCACAGATTAAATCTGTGGAGTTCTACCAAAATGAAGAAAGAGCATCAGTAAAATGGTTAAACAGTGTAGGAAGAATTTCATTCAAATAGTTTTCAGTCTAAAAGCTTAAACTAAATGTCATCCCAGATTTTCCAGCTAGGCAACCTTCAGGAATTTTACAGGCTGAAATAACGAAGCACCAAGAATATGTTTAGATAGAAAGGAACAAAAGTGTAAGTTAAGCAAGAAAAGCAAGAAGTTACTGCTTTCTCTTCATCCTCCAAGATGTTAAAAATAGGTTTTCCCTTCCTAATTTTGAGATGCAATCCTTGGGAGGCTCTGAAGACTGTAAATCAAATTTCCAGTGTTCTTGCTATACGCATTCAAACAAACTCTCCTGGCTGCTGCAGAGCATTTATTAGCAGCAGAGTGGCTGCCTGGTTGCTGGTTCAACAAGCACGTGGTGAGCTGATGGATCGAGTGCCACAGCGCCAGGACTTTTGGGAGACCAGGAAGCCGGGCAAGCACTGAAGTTGGGGCTTCGGAAAGCAGTCCCAAATCTGGAAGACGTAGCAGTGAACCGTGGGATTAGAAAGGAAAACAAGTGGCTAATTACAAAGGCTAAGGGCAGTTCAGCAAGACGCACTCTAAGGGTATTCACCAGCCTGCTCCCATCTGACACTGGGACTGCTGGGACAGGCAAAGCTGAATACTCTGCAGCGAGCGAGCAGCAGCTCTGCCCCGCAGTGCCAGGACCACAGCACAGCACTTTCCATGTCTACAGCTCCATTTTGTTCTCCCAGGGGACATGCACAAACGTTCTCAGTGAAGTAAGCGCTGCTTTGCAGCGACTGTTCAACACGTTTGGGGTGCAGATGATTCCTTTTTACTATTTCTATATTTTTTCAAGTGCTTCCTGAATAGATTTTGCTCACTGTTGCAAAGCCAAGGCTTTACTAAGATACAAACCCTTGATGAGTTTTGTACCGAGCAAGAGATTCCTGCACACAAAATCCTGTATTTTCAACAGGGAAGAGAACCTACAGAAAAAGCACTGCTCACTAGGCTGCGATTTTCTGCAATGTACTTCATGATACAATGTCCCACTTTGCAGTATCTCCATAAATGCATTTATCTATGGTACGGTGTTACTGTTTTTTGTTTTTTGTTTTTGTTTTTGTTTTGTTTGTTTGTTTGTTTTTTGTTTTTTATTTTTTCTTCATGGGCAGGAGGGATGTTGCCAAGGCTGGAGGAAGGAGCTGTGGAAGGAAAGCAAGCCGAACCCTCCTCCTCCAATGCGCGCATCCCTCCTGCAGGTGCCATAGAGCCGGGGTGTCCTGGGCAGGGGACGCTCCCCGGCCTGGCCCCTGCCTGTTACCACTCTGAAATGGCCGGTGGCGAATGCAATGATTTCGGGCTATTTGGGCGCTGCAGTGAGCGTGCTGACCAGTTTGCAAGCTGAGACATAGCTCTGTGGACAGGGATAATTCACAGTGCCACGTGCATGCTGAGCATGGGCTGTCCAGATCAGCTGGAGGCACGTGGCCATCAGGCCAGCCAAAGCACACAATACCAAGATTTATGTTCTATGCTAGGCTGTTTATGCGAGGACGGATGGCACCTCATTCAGCATAAAACCTGCTCGTAGATGGCTAACTCATTAAAAAAACAGTGTAAAGAGGCACAGTCCTGGAGGCAGGAGCAGGCGGCGAGGAGCTCTGTCTCCTTTTTCCAGAGCCGCTCATCAGCCCTCGGAGTAGCGCAGGAGATGGCATCCGTTCTGCATGAGCAGCGTCAAACAGGGTAAGGCAACCTTTAAATTAGTAAGAAGAGGGCCGACAACTCCTGAGCAAGTCTGAAATAGATACACTCAATGCGAGGAGCGGGAAGATGCTTTCTGGGTCTAAGATCCCCACCTTCTTTATGCCCCTACACAGAGATACCACATCCAAATTTAATCTACACCTCTGCTTCTTCCTCCTCTTTACACTCACACTATATCTATATAGATATCTATCCAAACAGAGAGAAACCAGTTCCTGCAGTACAAACATGTGCTACATGTATTTATTTTGCAATGTATATAAATATATATATGTAGATATGACTGATAATGACAAAAAAAATAATCAAACTTAGTCATAAATTATAACAACAGTGCTGCCAACCACCAGCATTTAAGTCACGAGTCAGCCCTCACAAAAACATGAGGTATTATCTTTCAGAAAAATAATACATGATGAGTTATTTATCTTCTGCTTTCCTGAATCTCTAAAATGCATTTAAATCATGTTTTCAAGCTTTTGTTCTTAATCATGAAGTAGAAATTTACTTTTAGGGGGAAAAAATAAAAAAGCTGAGTTTCTCAAACTGGCATAACTCCAGAGACAGGGACTTTATGGGAAAAAGCCCAAACAAATATAATTGTGAACAATATTAAAACTGTACAAGTTGGCAATACTTCGTCATATTTTTATGCCAAAACGAGTGTGTGTGACAGGGATAAGCTCGACCACCACCACATTCCCCTTCCTGCTTCCCACATTAACTCTTTGTGCAGCCCCAGCTCATGTTCTTTACACAGCTCTTTGTGGATTTATTTTCAAAGGAAGAAAATGCTGGAGTGCTCAGGGTCAAAATCTGCCCTGGAGCAATATCTGCAGAGTCGCATTTACAGACTGCACTAACTAGATATCAGAGCTCCAACACCGGAGATAGCTGAAAGTCATATGAGAAAAGAAGTCTCCTGCTAAAACAAAATTAATGTAGGAGGGCAGAGGGAAAATTCATTAGCTGGCAGTGAAAAGAGTAATGGGTTTTGGAGTTGATTCTTTAAGCTTTTTCCAGCATCAGCAGCATTAGTAAATGGCAGTTGCAGTATTTAGGGAAGAGAGATTCCATGGGGAAATGTTTCCCGTTTTCAAATCTGCACATCAGTAGTTGCACGCGACTGCCTTCAGGTGCCTTCCCTGCTGCCTTCTATCAGCATGTGGGATTTGATCTCACGAGAGTCCCTCGAGTGTAATTAAAAGTCTGAATTCCTGATCCTGCCTGCTTGCTAAATGCAGGTTACATATCTGGAGAGAGAAACGCATTTCTCAGGAAGGACCTAGAAACGATGGAAGGGACCGTGGCCACCCCATGTCGTCCTGCTGACTCACCACTCCTCACTAGTGAGATAGCCCTGAACATCTGGAGGCAAAAAGGGTTCTTTCCCTTCACCACGACTGTTTTCTCTTTCTCTGCACTGAGTCCTGCTTCTGCACATCCACACCAAAACTAGGACCTTAACTGGTGCTGCCCGCTCTGCTTTTTCAGGCATTTCATTTGGAGCAGTTCTCTGAAGTGACTGAAAAGCCCTGCTTTCATTCCAAAAGTTTCTAGCTTGATCTCATCCAAATGATACAGCATTTTCGATGAGCTGAGGCTCAAAACAGAAAGCAAATAGCATGAAAATATGACTGTAAAAATTGGCTCTTTTAAAGTCAGTCCAGGTAGTCTGGGTTTCATTACTTCTAAAAGGTGTGTAGCTGATAATACTGCATCATGTTTTTTCTTGCAGAGAAATAAGAAATGGAAAATACAGAAACTTGTACCACTCTCGACAATGCACTAGCTAAGGTTTTCTTTACTCCTTTAAAATAAGCTAATGCAGTGAAACAAAGGCAAAAAAAAAAAANTCAAATAATCCCCTTGGCTGCAGCACAATCTTTTTTTAAGGAAATCCAATGCTGTAAATAACTGGAGTAATTTCTCAGGAGATTAAAGAAAATAAGCTCACTTTCCTTCCTGAAAGAAAATAAGCTAAAATATCATTGACAGATGGCAATCTGAGGCTGGAATACCTTATTACAGACCAATGACACCATTTTCTCTCCCATATTTACAAGTGTGGCAAGGTACCTTTTATACAGCTGAATGGAAAGAGCCTGTTTAGCCGAGTGCCGTTGTTTGGCTTGCTGTCCCCCTTCTCAGAGAAACATACTCGCTGTCATGTCGCAATAAATCTGGTATCTGCGAAAATGAGACTGAGAGCCCCAGCCAGGCCGGGCACAGCGCGTCCAGCAAAGCGTACCCGTCCCACGCATGTACCTCGGCCCCGCAGGGCCTCCCCGTGCACAGCCTGCCACAGCCAGGCTGGTGTACCCGCAGACATGAGCAAGGGTCCTAGCAGAGGGTCACAGGCGCCTTTCAGTGACCTGAGCAGCGACTGAAGCAGGGTGCAGGGACAGCAGGGGACCACGCTGACCCACGGCACCGCTGTGGCTAAGGGCGCTTTCTTCCAAAGACGTGTTTCATTCTTTCTACTCATTTCAGCTTTGTAGACTCCAAGAGCTGTACTATAGACAGAAGAGCAATGAGAATGAAGGGGAGAAAAGCTTGATTTCCACCCAGTTTCTTAAGCTAAGCAAACAAGCTCTGATGACAGTGACAGTGAGCCCTCCCTTTCCCCCACACCCAGTCTTTCAAGACCTTTGACCACCTCATCCAAATACGACAAGCTTCAAAGATACTAGTTCCTACAGCACCCATTAAACAGGCAGTCAGGTTTAGGAAGCTCATCCTGCCTCTGAGTAGTACACGAGCATCTTGAGTTCAGTTCCTATCAGACACCAGGGAATCCACATCAGGAGAGCCCGAGCCCACCCCCTCTGAGCCACCCGAGCTGGCTGAATACATCGAATATACATCTTCTCTTGCAAGTAATTCAGCTCTAATCCTATAGGAGTTCCTGCAGACAATCTCAGCTGTTTTGCTGGTAGGAACACACCTGAACCAGTAGACACAGCTCTATACCCAACTAGTTAAGCCTCTAAGTCTCAAGTAAAGTGGTGGAAAACTCCTGGTTTTGTGGGATTTTGCCTCCTGGGGTTTGTAGCATCCTTATGTACAGCCATCCTTGGGGTGCTGTTGCACTCACAAGCTTATCGCAATGCTATCTAGAAGATGTTCACAGCTGGGGATAACAGTGAGCAGTTGAGGGCAAAAATAAGGAGGTATACATGGAAAAAAAGTTACTTCTGCTCTTAACTGACTGGGCAGAAAGGCTGGGAGGAAAAGGGCAAGTCATTAAATCCAAATCGTGGCTGATAAAAGAAGATAGCTGTATCGTTTCTTGCAGGATTTGTGAGGAAGGAAATAAGAGAGTAAAACACATTTTCAGCACTGCTGGTGGGTACCATCATTGCAATTATTTTGCAAAAAGGCGTCTTAGCCTAAATAAATACTGCACTAACTTTGATCATGGTCCTTTTAATTTGTGTAGGTTCAACTGTGCACTAAGGGCTATGGGCACAATTATTTTCAAAGAATACATTCTCTTTCATGAGACCATATACAGCATTTCTTTTGCTTTTGTCCCAAGGATAATAGAAAATAACAGAAGCTTGACATCATAATAGAGTTCAAGTGCCTTAGCAGTATATCTACTCTCAAAGAATTATAAAAAAGCTGAAGCTAATGTACTTCTCTGTGTGCATGGCACAGGCAGGCCATTTTATAGCTCTTGCAAATAAACAGGCTGTTGCCTCTCTTGTCCATCAATTGAGGCAGCTTTCGTGATGATATAATGCCGTTGATTCAAATCCGATCAGCTGCTGTTGCCTAATTATACAAGCCAAACAAATCCAGACTGTTTAAGGTAGAAGAGGGAGGTGGGAGGGAGAGCTGCTATAAAACACTGAGGGAGAACTGTCTTCTCTTTTCAAACATGTGGTAAAACCAGCGAGTTGTTTTCCCCTGAAACAGGAATACCGCGGCCATGATTCCACAGACCTATTTACTTTTCTTTTCATAATGTGCCAGTCTGCATGCAATAAAACTGTCAGGCACAACTCAAGAGCAATAAATATAGGGAAAACTGTGATTTAACTGGCCAAGAATCATCTGTACAGTGTCACTGTGTATTCAGAGCAGTGCTCTGGCAAAAAGTCATTTTGCAAAATGACAATTTGTGTTGCATCTATTTTCATCTCTCCTCCCATGCCCGTTGACTCCATTTTCTTAGCAGAAGTAGGGGGATTTCTTCATCACCTCTGCTGCTAACAAAACAGGCACTGCCACGGCCCAGGGCACTAACACAGAAGGAAGAAAAGGGAAGGGCAGAAAGCTGTAGGGTTTCTGAAAAGGCTGTGAAGGAAGCAGAATGGGAAAGTTACTCTCTATTTTACCAGTCTCAGACATAAGCCTGAGGACCACATATATTCATAGGGACAGGGAATGAAAGGCTAAAGTCCCTGTGCACAAGGACCTGAATATGTATCTGTTTCAGCTACAACACACAGATACTGTTAGATGCTGTGGTCCCCATCTGAAAGAGGTAGAAAAAAGTCTAAAATTAGGCCGTTGATAACCCACCACCACCAGGTCTGTATGTTCAAGCACTTGCTGGTTCCTATGGACAAATACCTGACTGGCCAGCATTTAAGAAATATTTACTTCATGCAGTCCCAGGTATAAAAATCTGATCATGCCTGCCAAAAGCACAACCTAAATATATGATTCCTATTTTAAGCTTCTCTGAAAATACAGTTCACCTTTCCAAGATGTTCATTTCACAACAAGAGGGACAAAACTGTTTAAAACAATTCTCGTGTAATCACTTGTCTTCATATCCTGGATCTCCACGTAAAAACACTACACACTGCAAGGCTTGCGGCAGACTCCAAGAAGTCCTGCTGACTCACAGAAAGTAACTGCACCCGAAGACCTCAAGAAAGCTGAATGGTGACCAGAAGGATGTACAAAAGAAATGAACCTAGGGATTTAACTCAGAGTCAAGACACCTGAAGATCTGTGGTCTGAAATCAAGGCATCAGCCCTGATGTCCTGCCTATATTGTACCCTGTCTGGCTGTGTCCTACCGCCAGAAGCTTCCCATGTACGTGTGAATGGATAGGACATTGTTTACTTCCAGTCACTTACAGAAATCTGTGGCCCATGCTACTCAGGATGTCAGGCTCAAGGATGTGAGAGTCCTTCCGGCATTGCTGTGCTGTGCTCTTGTGCGCTGTTGTTCTCGAAATGGCTGTATAACTGCTGCCGGGTTTCCTATCCAGCTCACGATCTCACTGTTGCACCATCTCAGAAGCCTTTTGAGCCTGAGAAGAACACAATGACAATGTATCAATGGTGCAGAGCTGCACTTCCACTGAACTTTGCTATCCATCTTCTCAAAATACCATGGTTGCCGTAGTGGGATGGGGTTTGTCAGATGGAATATGAAAGAAAACCAATTATTGGGCTTCGATCTCCTGTCATGGTCCCAATACTGCTGTGTGATTTGCTCTTTTGAGCATCTACAGGAGGTTAAAACACAATGCATTGTCTGGCCATCCCCCTTTCATGAAAATAAATGGATTCCTGCAAAATCCTGATGAGCAATATTAGGCTTAACAACAATGTATGTGGGAAACAACCAGGCAGCATATAGGTCTGGAAAAAAACATTACCATGGATTGGTTCAGGAATCATATTTATTTATGTACTGCAATTATCAAGCGATACGATTACTGGGTAAGTTGTGTTGTATCTATGGCCACAGACAGCCAACTGCGTAGATGGGCTGGAGATACATGGCATTTGATTCAGGACTTTTACAGCCACTTGGCAGGCTTGTTTTGCTGTGGGAACATCGGCAGCCCTATAAATAAGTTATTGATTTTAATTTGCAGACAGAATACTGTTTAATCTGCGCAAACCGCCTCCTGTTCCACCGTATAAAGTCAGCAGAAGGAAATAAAAGCATCAAATATCTGCTGAATTGCACTGGGTTAAAAATCTGCCATCAGTGACATTTTACCCTTCAAAAACAACAGCTAGGTGCTGCATCCTGTTGGCCTAAATTGAGTTATTTCTAGTGTGGCAGCAGTCATCCCCATCCAGCCTCCCCTCAGAAAGATCGTGGGATCTGAGTGATACCCAATAAACCCAGGAGATAGCCTTGGTAGCTCTGGCTCGCCTGTGGGCTTTCTGTGGGGCTGGGGGTCAGCAGGGCTGATCTCCAGCAGGGCCAGCGCTCCCCGGAGCGGGTGGGGGGTCTCGGAGAAACCAGCCGGGTTCCGCTCAAGGGATACTTTCAGGACCGGTGCTCGCTCTCCCTTGTGGCTCATTTTTACTCCTTTGATGCCACACAGTAAATTACTAAAACAGTCTTTAGCGATCGATTATCTGCTTTTATTGCTTTGATTTATGAGTGCATGTTACTTGGAGTCGAGCTGGAGTTGGACGCTGGTCCCTGTCAATGGAAGGCTGGCGCATCCCCACTGCAATGCCCAGCCCTCTTTTCCAGCCAGTGTCAGCTGTTACAATACCACGTTTTCAAGTAACCTTGTAATTCAGAAAAGTTCTGTCAAGAAAAGCTTTTTCAAATTAACCTTTGAAATTATGGCTGCTCTCAGCCTTTCCCCTACTCGACTCATGGAGCAAAGCCTGTTTCCCCTGAAATTCTATTAAAAATGCTAGCAAAATAAACCCATTACAGCTATAACAGCTCAAATTAATGTCAACATGTCGGGACATATGTCTAATTTCAGTTTGGAGACTTGAAGATTGGGATCCTCATTATGGGCACCATCAGCTGTTTCCAAACAGCCTTCAGGTCTGGAGAGATTCATTTTAAATGAGGAACATCAAGGCAGAGCAGACAGAGCAGTTCAGCTGGTGCATTAATTTCAGTCAGTTTGCTCAGGCTATGATTATCATCACTGTGAATTCAATAATTTCCTCAAACTTGCTACTGTTGCAGTTTCATCAGCCTTTCCACGCGTCTTTCTTCTCCATGGGAGACAGCAAGCAGAAGCACACACGGTGGCCTTCAGGTGGGGTTGATGAGCGTGAGGACCCTGGCAGAAGCAGAGCAGGGCACCCGCACTGCCGCGCTATTAGAGGTCCATGCCCATCGAGTCACCTGGCAGCTGTGATGGCTCAGCACAACGGGACCGCTGATAAGGTCCTGCTGAGCCAAAATGATGCTGAAAATTCAACTGAAATTATTAAAGTACTCGAATTGCATGTTCTTTGGTGAAAAAACAGAACACTGATCTATATGCATATTGATTCCGGTCCATACAAAAGGAGGGTTGAACTTGTATTACAGCAATATTTGGAAACTCCAGTTGGTATTGAAACCCTTTGCATTGGATGATACATAAACGCGAGGTGACAGGCAGGTGTTTTCACAGATTTCCTGCTGTGGAGGTTCGGGTGACACGAAGGAACACAACAAGCAGGAAGGGAGACGGGTGGCAGTGATGTGAGATCTCAGAGCTCTGTGTAACTGAAGTATATGCATGACTTGATTCTTCAGACAGCATGCTCATAATCACAGCTTACTTTTTCCTGTTCTGAATTTTATAAACATTTTTTTTTGCCAATTCTTCCCTCTTGATATACAACTTAAAAAAAAAAAAATCAATTCTCACTTCTTCTTCTCTGTTCCCAACGTCAGCCACTGTGTTCAGGAGAGGTCTTGTTTTTCCCACGGTTACACACATCGTATGGTTCTGAATATAGGTTTCCAAATTTTCTACAGCTGAGCCCCTGTCTTCTCAAACAAACTAGTGCCTCTCAGTTTTGTTTTGTCAACTCCTAAAATAAAAATAAAAATAATAAACAAAGACCTTTTGGCACAACTGAGCCATGAGGGCAGACTCCACTGTTTGCAAAACTGCTGGGACTCTTTCAAAACTAATTCTTCTTGTTCTCAGCAAAATTTCAGTTTTTGTGATGCAAACCTGAGAAATGCTGACGAGTACAAAAGAAATCTCAGTTGAAACTTCTCATGGTGAAGAGAAACTTTTCAGCAAGTTTTTGAGTAAAGCCGATCAAGACTCTGAATGCATGCAGGAGGAAAGGATAATGTATTGTATATTAGGAAAAAAAAAAAAAAAGAGAATATCTAAAGCCTTCATCGAGCCCATTATCTCACCAGAAAACAGACACAGAGTTTCCTTGGGAGTAGAAGGATGGATCCCCACAGAGTAGGGAAACCACCAGGACCCCCTCAAAGCTCTCCAGGAGCACTGCAGCATGTGTGCATGTACACATCTGCACACATCTGCACACTTACGTAGGAATGCTAAGGGTCAAAGGAAGACAAAGAAACTCCCTGTCCACTCGAGTCTGAATTTCCTCTTTTGAGTTTATTGGATTATTTGGCTCAAGCTCTGAGGAGCTGACTGCAGCCAGCTCCCCACTGGATAGGCAGTGGTGAAGGGGGCGTTCATGGTACTAAAAAGCAGCTTGACCTGCATTCAGTGCGCTTGCCACCGCAGTTGTGGTGGGCATTGACTGGCGTAGACCAAGAGGATTTAATGGGGATTTAAGAAAAAATTACCCAGAATATCTGACTTGGAAAACTTTTCCTAAAACAGCTCCAAAGGGTTCTTTAGAGCAATCCATCAGAGACAAATTAATGGGTAGGCTCCAGCTGAGATGGTCAAGGTAAGCGAAAAACGCAGTTAACAGGACACTCACCGTGATGCTTTCCTCCAGCTTGCTCCTGGAGATAAGCAATGGACTATAACCCTTCCCTGGATGCATTGTCTTCTTCTGGCTGTCCCTTGCACCAGCCCAGCTCCCTTGGCAAGGGCTTGGGAGAAAGCTCCAGTGCAGCCCACTCCTGCTTTGCTCCCACCCTTTCCACCTTCCCCTAAAGTCCTCTGCAGATAAGGGAAGTGAAACACGTGCGGGGAAATACCTGCTCTGCCTGTCCACGCTGTAGGTCAAGCGACCACAAACCTGAACCTCTCAAAAGCTTTTCTCTTCTTCTTGGTCTTCCCTTCATGTTATGTCCTTCTCCGCAGAAACAAATAAACCCAGTAGGAATAATTCCAACTGACTATTGCATTTACTACCATCAGCAAATATTCATTAGGTGAGGAGTAGATTGAGGGTAAAAAGTACATGGGAAATACAAATAAAAGTAGGCTGGAGATGAAAAAATGGGCTATTCGCCTGGTTTCATAATTTTATGCAAGTTTTGCATGTGTTGTACAGGACTAGGGTAAAATGGGTTGTGCTGAGTATAAAACTGTCCTGAACACTTCAGCTATGTGTGACTGTAGCATTTCTCATCAAAACATTGCCTGGATTCAGCAAGGGACTGAAGTAAGGGCATGGGCAGGTTCTTCACCAGAGGAATTTGCAAACTGGAGGTATCTGTGCGTATCGACAGAATCGGTGCCTGCTGGAGAAGAGCAGGCAATTCACATCACGGACTACTTTAGAACCGCTGTAGCTGCTCCTCATTAATATCTGAAGCACAAATATACTTGTCACAGTTCAGTACAAAGCACAATCCTGCAAAGAGTACTTCAAATCTGGATTCACAAATGTACCAGCATTTGAAAGCTCCTGAAAGTCACTGTAGTGTTTTGCAGGATCCCTGTAAACACTGTGGCCATTTCCCAGTCACCTCAGGCTATCTTTTCATCTCCAACATGCTTCAGCCCTTTAATGTAATATTTAGACCCATGTTGTTATTAGATTTTCCCTGGATGAAAGGCTCTATAAACGTAAATGCCAGTTGCTAATTCTTGCCAGTACAAAATAATAGTATTAGTACATCACACAATAAGAAAAAAATTAAGCTGGTAATTTATACTGCTGAATTAGATACACTAACAAAAGAGAGAGGCAATTATATACTGCAGTAAAATCTTCAGCGCACAGACTTAAGCATTCCTCAGTCTTTAGTGTTCAATTAGGGTGAAATTTACTTTCAATACAAGACATAACGCCAAGGGCTCTCAGGCCCTCAGCAAAAATATAGGATTTCATCTCATCCACATCCATGCAAAGTCTTCTTTATTCTGGCAAAGCTCAAGGTTTAGCTCCAAAGAACAATTAGATTTGCATTACACATTGCACTAACAGGCTGCAACACGCAGATTTATCTGCTGAATGAATATATTCTAATAGGTCTGATGATCTGTCTTTATAGTACCATTAGATTAACAACAAATTTATTCACTTGGCAGCTGTATTCCTTAATCAGGTATTCACTAAGCAATAGCATATAAATATGGATAAATGTCAGATTTATGGATCAGAGAGTACAATAATTTCATCCGAAGAAAGGTGGATTGTCTATACTTCTAATTAATTTCCCTTTAAATAGGCTCATCATATGGACACATTTGTACACCTCCAGGGCCTGATTTTCAGCGCCAAGGGTGCGTGTCCAGTCTCGCATTATTCTCTCCTTGAAGCCTAATTGCAGCCCTCTGATGAGACCTTTCAGCTCGGTTACATTGGACACTGCACAAACATTTCCCTGCCTTAGGGGGCTTTACAGGGGTCATTTTCAAGATGGGGCCATTCATGCATTTACACCCGCACAAACTGTGCACCCGGCCAACCTCTGCTTGTCGCTCCATAAGCAGGGCACACAAAAAAGGGTGCTGGCAATACATACACAAGTAAACTGGTGAATGGCAGCAAGAGAAATTTCTGCAGGGAATACCTTCAGTTAAATGGATCCTGGTTGTGATAATAATGAAAAATAATCATAATTACCAGGGAGAAATATTCTGTCTGTGCATTTCAATCCAGGCTTTTAAGACAGTTTATAGTCTCAGTTGACAAAAGTATTTTTACCTTTCTTTTTCAAGCAGATTCTCTCACAGCCACTTGTACACTTCATGGGAGGCTGGAAGGAAAAAAAAAAAAAGTGGATCTGAAATAATCCTTGGCTTATCAGAGATAAGTGCTGTTATTTTGATATCTGCACGTGAGGTAACAGGACTTGAGCTGTCGGGCACTGATTAAAGTAAAAACTGGGCTGGCTGTGAATACGTAAGTAGTTTGAATGGTGTTAGCAGCCTCTACTTCAGTGCGCTACAGGCATCTAAGTTGAAGTTTAGAGCACCTACATTTATAGATATTATATAGAGATAAAATTCTCTACAAAGAGCAGAGGACTGTTCAGGGTAGCTCTGTTTCATACCTGAAAAACTATGAATGGCCTCAAAACGAGTCAGCTCATCATACTTGGTCTAAACAACTTCCGCACTGAATTTTCCAGGAAACCTGGAAGAATCCTGTTCCTCAGGGCTGGAAGGGAATATCAGGGGAAGTCTTTCCCCTGCAGGACATGGGACACAGGGCAGCTTTTGTCACCCTGAGCCCAGAGCTGCTGCTCTCAGCCCTGTGCTGTGCTGCAGGTGACAGGCTGGCAGGAAGCAAGGCAGGTTTATGCCATGTTTTATTTTAATTAAGCACTAGACACAAAAAAAAAAAAAAANCTGTAAAAAGAAAAAAAAAAAAAGAAAAAAAGATAAGAACAGTGATGCCTTCTCTACTGGTCCAAATCATTACCAGAGCATGCCAAACTCCTAACCTTGTGTGTTGTAAACACTGTGCACGCTGAAGCTACATCTTTGCATCCTAACTAAATAATTTCCCTGTGGTGTGTCCTTTTAGTACAGCATGTCACACACATGGGGCTTCTTTACAGATCATCTATGCCACTGCCGAAACCTGAAACAAATGTCTGCAAGTAAAATGAGCTTGAATCCCAGCAGGATTTTCACTGTAACCCCACACAGGGCAGGTCCGTGTTTCCAGAGCAGAAGGCATTACGGGTCTGGTGCAGCTTCCCTGAGCGTGCTGGCTGAACATGCTGCAGGTGGAGACCCTGCTCTAATCCTGCTCCCATTTCTAGCTGGAAGAATTTCAACACAATGTAGAAAATTACACACGAGCCTCAGAGCAGATCTTAACGATGCTCTGCACCATTCTGGCACATGTGACCATGGCTGCATTGCACCCATGGAGGGGAGGAGTGCATGAAGTACATTTTGCTACCCAAAAGCAATCCTTAAATAAATGAATAAACAATATGCAGTTCTAGTTAAACAGAAATTTGTCCTGATTATGTTTATTAATCAAGCTACTGATCTATTATCTTTCAAAAATGTGACAAGTGACTGACAAGAGACTGATCTATCACCATTTAATATTCAGCATTCATTGCATGCTGAGATGAATAGGAGAGTAACAGTTCCTTGCAATATTTAAGTCTACTGAGCCCTGCAGATCCCTTCTTCTAATATCACTTGATTTATCAAATCTGATTTGGGGCTTATAGCCTATATAGAGAGAGTTCTCCACTTACTAATCCATTTGACAACAAGTATTTTCTCTGCTTTCCTACTTCATCTTCCTTATTCACTGATCTGAAGGGTTGGAGTCTTAAATTTATTTAGCAAGGACAAAAAGGAAAAAAAAAAGGGATTTAAGGATTTTATTATAAGCTTTGACAATTATATATGCCCTGATCCAGATAGTAAACAAAATGTGAGTGCGTGTTTGCTGTGCCGCTAAATGCAGGCCATCAAACTGATGCCCTGAGATGGAAGACGTAAGCCTTGCTGCTGAGTGAACAGAAGAGGCACCAGTTTGTCACCCGTCACAAAAAAAAACCAAAAAACAGTTTCCAGCAGCAATTATCAGGCAGTTAGAATCGCACGCTGCTAATACTTGATGTTTTGCTGAGGCATCCCCATTCCCAGGGATATTTCATAGTGATGTGCTGAAAAGGGGAACTGCCTCCTTCTCCCAGATACACACTTTCTATGTAGATTTGAGAGACACGTTCGGGCATCCAGGCCACCTTGCGCAAGGTTAATTTCAGCCCGCTACTAAGGGCCGGGGATGAATTTTATCCTGTGCACCACTAGGCCAGTCACTGAATTTTCCCTAGCTTGTGCTCTTGCGCAGCAGAGCGCTTCCTGCTCCCGGCTGCCGCAGGTACCGAATTCCTCCTGTCCCCAGCCTCAGCCAGCGCCCCGCCAGGTGCCCCCAGCGCAGCCCCCGGTGCGGCTCCTGATGCTCGTTTACCTTCCCTGGGGCACTCTCCCCTCATCCAGATGTTCTCAAAAAATAGAAGAAACCAGCTTTCCGAGGCTGACAACTTCTGCAGTTATAACACACTGTCTTTTAGCAGGTGAATTTCTGGCACTCTGCTTTTCAGTTAACGACTTAAAAATCCAATGAAAAAAAAAAACAATAATTACAAAATAAAAAGTACCAGTCCCTTTATTTCTTGCTCAGAGGCAAATTGTGCAACCTTAATTTAACAGAAAATGATCATCTTTATGACTAGATGTGTTGCAAATAAACTGACAACCTTTATACAATACAATTACTTTATGTGATTGTTATCTGAGCCATCTGACACTCTTATGGCTCATATAAAAACTCCTATTTTAGTGCAACTTTGAGCTTAAATAGATCTCTTTGTACTGTGTAAAACAACCCCCCTCTTCTCACCTTAGCACTTACAACCTCCAAAATATCGAGAGCTCTATCATGTTCCTTCCTCCTCTGTTCTAGCAGTTGGGTTTTAGCATCTTGGTCAAGGGAAGCATTTCCAGTGATTTATACAACCACTGGATCAGCCCAAAAGTACACCCATGGGAAAAATCAGTCGGTCAGGACTGGAAGAAAGACTTTACTTAAGCTAGCTGACGTTTTTGACAAAAAAAAAAAAGGTATTTTTCTGGATGGAGAATCATGATAACCCAGCTATTACTTCTCTTCCTTAAATAAATTCATTGAAGTGGCTGGCACTGTGCAGCCAGGCAGATATATCCATTCATTACCATCTTTCCTCGCTACATGCCGCACATTTAATTCTTCTGATCCTTCCTCCCAAATCTCTCCCCAGCCCTGCAATCCTGTTAGCAGCTCTTCCCCTCGCTCAGTACAAACCCCTCAAGAAAACAGGCCATTCTGCTTCACAATTATCGAAAAGCACGACAATTTCCCCCGCTGTGTTAATTCCCTCTTTGCCACTTGGCAAAAGGCAGCCTCTCCCTCCCCCTCGCTGCCCACGGTTTGAAGGGCCCACGCTGGTTATCTCATCACACTGATGATATTGCCTGGCATGTCCAGAAACGCACCTCTCCAGCTCATCATCTTCCAAACACGTGGGGAAGATGTATAGCACCTGCCCTATAGCATCTGCCCTTAAGGTTTAAATCCTCCACCCCAGCAGTACCTCCACGTGCCCCAAGGTTTAACCCGATGCTGGGGCTGGATGTAGAGGGGTCAAAAAATACTGATTAGAAGACAGCTCCAGAAATGTGCTGGGGTTCTGGGGAGGCTCCGGTGGGCTGAGCTCCCAAAGGGGCTCTTGCTTGGAGTGGGTGGAAGAAACCCAGCCCCATGGGTCCATCAGATCAATTATGTTGCACTGACAGGAGGCTGTGACCAAAGGAGCCCTTCTCCAACCATGCAGTGTGTCAGGATGCACAGAAGCACCTGTTTTCTTCTATATGGGCAGGACTGAAAATTTGTGTGTTCTTTACAGCATTTATCTCTTTCTGGCTGGTTCCAATGTGTGATCCAAACCATTTAGTCGTGTATCTAAAATCTATTTTCTCCTGAGAATGTGTGGAAAATGCTTTGCTTTTTTGGCAATAAGTGCATTGCTGCTGTAAACAAGATTTTTTTCTGAGCTCTTTTTAATGAATATAATTAAGAACACATTATAAAACAGATTATTAGTAGTAAACAGCAAGTAGTAATTCCCATCTATATAATGTAGCAATATTATTATGTTTCTTCCACTAGATCTGCAGACACATGCACCCTGGCCATTTTCCTAATGCCATGAATTCTCGATATTTGGTTACAGTTCTTCTCAACCTGTTACACAGAGGTCTATGGTCTAATAACAATAAAGGCTGCTTACTATTGAATACAACTGGATGAAGAGGCAAACAAATATTTGTCAATATATAGTGTGTTAAACTGCAAAAGCAGGAAAAAATGGTCCTCCAAAAACATGTAAAGCCATCAGAATTTGGGGATCTTTAAAAAAAACAAACATTTGAAGGGAGGTGATTGGGTATTGCGACAATAGATAGAAAAGAAGAGGAAACACCATCACAGCAAATTGTATTTACTGGATCCCCGATGCTTTTGCACCTTCATGTGATCCTGAAAAGCATCTTGGCTGATTCAGAGAAATTACATCAGCGTCTCCAGTGTATGACTAAACCCTGAAGCCACCCTCAGAAGGAGAGCTGGTTCCTGCTCTCACCACTTGCCATATGTCTCCTCTTTCTTCCTCCACCACCGTAGCCTCATTTGCTATGGAAACAAGGCTCGCGTGATCCTGCTGTCTTTCTTATTCCCTTCACCTCACTGACAACTTGTGAGCCTGTAGGACCATCTCAATCAGAGTTGACAGATACGTAGAAAGCTCAAAGATAACTCGATCCTCAAAAGTCTTGTGAGGATACAACACTGAGAGAAAGGGAAAGAGAAATGCCTTATTAAAGTCCCTGATAAATGTCCCATGTGGGGTGAAAGGCTGGAGTGTAAGCTAATGCTACTGGATACCAGGTAGTCATTGTAAGAGAAGGGTCTTAACCGTGCAAGAGTTTCTGCCATAAATTTCTTGGGCAGAAAATTCAATCAGCCACCATGAAGAATAGGCTTCATTAGTTTCAGTGCTCACAGATCTGCTTGTATTTTCTATTCTTTGTTTCTGTTCTCTTCTTCTAATAGAACAAAAAAGACTGCATCAGCCAAGCAAGACTTCCTCAGCTCTTTCACAGCACTTCTGTGTCTGCTACTGGAAATGGAGCTAAAAGCAAAGTCTTCAGCCTCACCACAGCACTGCCGCAGAGGCTGACCAGATCACATGCCATTGCTGTTTCTCCACTAGCAAGACTGCCAGGAAGAATCTGTCCCATGGAAGACAGACGATGCATCTTTTCTTTGCAAATCTCTTCTTGCTCCTCTTGTGACTGTCCTGGTTTTGTTTTGTTTTCCTTCAAGGAAGCTGAATTAGATTTCAACAGGAACAATAGCACCAGCAGAAACATCAGCTCTGTTATCTCTGTTCACTGCTCTTTTCTCTCAAATATTGTTTTTTGCACCACCTGAAAGTCTCCAAACCTGGGCTTTCCTTAGAAAAAATCTATCTCAATAGTTAAAGGAAAAAAGGATTAAGGGATATTGTTAAAATGAAAGCCCTACTTAATACCCAACATCTTCAATTCTGTAACTATTTTTCCTTTTCCTATATCTCTAATGAAAGGTTAAAAAGATCTTTAAGGCTGATTGTTGCCATGGGACTAAGCAGCCTGGAGTCTATTAATTCAACTCCCAGCGGTTTGTTTAACTAGTTAGTGTGCAACACTAGCAGGGTCATGCTGACATCCTTATTTCATCCCTCTTTTCAAGTAATATAATTGGACTACTCCTGATGACTTACAATTAAATTTAAGCTGAAGTTCACAAGTAAACTTTCTATCTATTAGTCTGTGTCAAAAAGCTTGGTGTTCTGAATCCTAAAAAATAAAAGAAAATCAAAGACAAATGAGAAAACATTATGTCTCGTTAGATCAATCTTCTGCTAATTTAGGGCCTAATACAAAGTATTTCTTAATGCTAAAGATTGACATTAGTTCTTTCCTTCAGAAAAAAATAAAATAAAAGAGATTAGTGGGTAAGGCCTATTTACCCTGCCAGGTCTGGAGTTTCACAATCCTTTCCTCCATCCGTAAAATGCTTTCAAAGTTATCTTAAACTATGACTGACTCTGAACCCATTTAATTCCTTTCCTCTTTTGAGCAACTGCTTCTTCATTTTCAAGGTATGCCTTTGTATGTGGGATTCACCAATGAGCTGCTGAGGAGACTTAAATAATTGATAATTTAATAAATTGTCTGATGATAGATAAATTTAGACTTGTACTCCATCTACACTGTAAAAATCTCCCTGTATTGTTCCGGTTTGTGATACCACAGGTGACACCAAAAGGAAGTGCCTTTTGGTAAAGGATGACAATTGGAATATGGTATATGTCCACACCAGGAATATATAACAGTGCAAAGTGTTTATGGTATATGTCTTTATCTGATTTGTAACTGTTGGGCAGGACACTATTCAGTCTAAATTAGAGCTCCTGGGGAAAGGGGTTACTTGTTTGGGTTTAATTTTCTGCAATAGTTTGATCTTTGCAATTTAAAAAAATTCACAGATTTCATAAATATTTCATATGAACTGTGTCTATGTATACTGTATGCAAACCATGTTGCAAACAATTATACTTAACTCTGTCCCTGTAAATAACTCGTGAAATTGAACTTAAATACATGTAGCTGTCAACAACTTCATAACCACGAACAAAGCAATCTAATATTTCATTCAGAAAATTACTCTAAATGTCAGCCACTGAAAAGTAAGGCACTTCTGTAAGTCACAATAAAGGATATTAGAATCAAGCAAAGCTAAACTTCATAACACTGAAAACCTTTAATGGAAACTCCCACTTTGAATGAGGCAGTAGAGTCAACAACTGCGAGCTGAGCTTCCAGTCCCTCCAGCCTCCCCGTAGCGCTCCCTGCTCCGTAGTGGTTTTTGACAAAGATACTAAGCTATTAACTCCCATTTCAAACCGAACAAGAGAATAGGCAGGTTTTCAGTCAGGATCCTCCACAACAGACCTCCCCTGTGTGATTAATGAAGTATTGAAGAAGATGAATGCACATAAGCTCACTCCAAGTAAAATGAGCACCACCTTGGAGAACGCTTTTGATGAGAGGAAATTGCTCTGTATTAAGAGCTCTCTGGAGCCAAGGCAGAGACAAAAGTTACATTCAGTTCTCTGTAAACGAGTTCTGCTCTCTATCTTCACAACTTTAACTAAACTGATGAAAATGGTTGAACAGGAAGACTTGGTTACTCTTGAGACTCCATAATTTGCTCTTTGAATGCTTTAAAAAGAGATGGGCTGGTAAAGAAGACCATTGAATTTAAGCAAAATATAGTAGTCACAGCACTTCTGGTATTAAGAGGCAAGGCATGTGATTCAAAGATGAGAAAGGAGCTCAGCTGTAAAGGCAGGAATCTGGACTAAGAATGAACAAACATTTTGTGAGGAACACCGTCCTCCATGTATAAGGAATAGTATGTGTCTTAGGATAACAAGAAAGAATTTAGGTATTGTTCATTAGATGGACAATACCATCAGTTGTTTGCAAGGCAAGAGGAAGAAATTAAGATCAACAGGCTTACTTAAGGCAGGGGATGTTACAATGAAAAATTTGGTGCAACAGTCCATGGATCAAAAGACTGCCACCAGGTTTACTGCTCCTTCCTCTCCCCTTGTACTAAGGCTTTGTTCATCAAGTTCCTAGTTCCTCACCACTCTTCCATCTGGAAATGTCTGAATTTTGTACACTAGCTCCTAGTTAGAAATTTTTTCACCCCTCATGTTCAGGACAGTTTTGCTGTGAGTGTGGGACTACAGCAGTAACACATGGAAGAAGTCTTTGCAACTCCTGTCTTGGAATTACTGTTGAAATTCTTTCTTTCTTTCTGTTTTTAATCAAGCTTGAAATTTTCTGCCTTTAGAGAAGCCTTTAAAATCTTCTCATTTTCTCTGGATAATACATCTCTGAACTACATTGTTATACTCTAAGAAAAGGACTATTTTCTGTCACTTGGAAACCCACGCCTCATTTTGAACTGAAATAAACCTACTAATAAAATTAATCAGAAGCACTATTCCTCTGGAGAGAGTCAGGGAAAATATGATGGGTTATAAACCAAACCACAGGATCCAATAATGCAGCACAGGCAATACTGGGAGAACAAGACCTCCGCTAGCTGGCACACAGCATACCTCAGCAGACGGTTGTGGAATTACTGTAGGAGAACAGCACAGATAAGGACAAAATATAAATGAAAGCCAGGCAATAAAAAGTTGTAAGCACATTGAAATTCTTGCTGGTGATCTGCAAGGTTCCTTAAGATCATTGTCCATCATTCAAGATTTAATGTTCAGGTTTTAGATGTGCTATTGTGTGTACATTCTTTTGGGGCATCCCGTTAGCAATACCCTGTCTCCAGAAGAATAAAGTACTCATGTATCCTATTAGAGCTGATTATTGAACAGCAGTGAAATTCAGGCCAAAGTGCTGGGAGCACAGCTAACAAGACACCTAAATTACAAGCCCTGAATGAAAATTGGGGTATCACTTCTGTCTGAATTTCCTTTCAAGCTTCTCTGCAAAAATAGATATAGTTATGGCAATTTCCCAAGTGTGTAGGGAGGGTCATCTAGTGACAGCAAGAAGTTTTAGTTTTGTAAAACACTATGTCTGCCAAAAATTACTAAGTCAGACCCCCGTAATGAAAGTGCAGGGTATCTCTAATGGAAGCAATAGTAGACAGACAGTGGACTTTGTTTTATAATTTGTATGACTGAGAGATGAACTGACAGAAGCTGACAGTGATGAAGAAAAGGTGCTGCTCTGGAGACTGGCCAGCGATTCTGAAGCTGTTATCAACAGAAAGGTAACAGATGTGCTGTTTCAGTAACAAGCCAGGAGGAAAATATAGCCAACATGTATATAGTAAGACAGCAACACTTGTTTAACCCCTTTCCAAACACTGAAAATTACAGAATAATTAAGCTACAAAAGGAGGCTTAATTTAGTGATCACGGTAAAGAAATGGGAACTATAAAGTCTAATCTAATTTCTGCTGTGAATTATACTCAACTTTGGTAGGCCTTTTGAATGTTTTTTTGGTGGTGGTGGTGGGTTTTTTTTGTTTGGTTGGTTGGTTTTTTTTGATGCAGTTAACCTGGCTACAGGCAGGCAGTAATGCTCTAACAAGTCTGCCAGTATTTGTGCTATTGGGAACCCTACAGAAGTTCATTGTACATGCCACTGAAAAAAGGATCAGAACTCATGACCTCCTATTCCACAAGGCTGTTGTTTCTCTCTGCTCTGGCTGAGAAATAGGTAAGCCACATGCCTCTGGTACTCTTTCAGTTCTGAGTCTATCCAGCAAGAGAACCAATAACATACACATTCAGCTTGATATGATTTACCTTGTACCACAAAAATGTTATGAGAGCTCTCGATGTTTGCCCATTACACTAACTTTACTGAAGCTAACAGAACAAAACTACTTATTTTTACATTCCCATGAGATGACACCCTTATCTGGGCACCCAGTCTGTGTTTATAACACAGCCTTAACCGTGTGAACTGCTGAATTTTCTTTTCTTCATCCTTTCTTCCGTTGGTTGGTAGCCATCTGCTATGTGTTTCTTTGTTGTTTTTCTCCATGCTCCAGCCAACCAGCCTTTCTCCTTCAAGCCCCCAAGGCACCACAAGCAGCAGCTCTGCTCCCTGGCTGCCACGTTTAGATCCTGACTGCATTGCTATGCCCTCATGATCTTAAGTACTGGCCAAAGATACTTCTGCAGCCTTGAGGGATATAGGTGTTTTATTTTTATGTTCTATTTTAACATAGATTTCAAGTAGCTTCCTTTAAAAGCCCTGTCAAAAGCTTGAAGAATTGGACCATACAATAGAAATAATCTTCATTTATTTATAGAGGCAGGGCTCCAAAGGCGAACAGACTCAGATGTTCAATCTACCTGAGGAATGGGGCTAGCATCCAGGGAAGCCTGAAAAGCAAGTTCTGTAGACACATTAGCAAGGAGCTGGTTTATCTCGAGTACAGTAGTAAGAGGATGACTATTAAAATCTTTGCACAGTCAGGAAGAAAATATCTGAATATTCCTTTTAATCGCCCTTGTTTGATTCAAGACAATCCATTACAACCAACTCAGCACATCTATCTGACTTCCCCCGGTTCCGTTATTGTCACCGTGGATCTGAAAGCACTAACCTCCAGCTGGGACATCAGCATCTCAGCAAAGTCCTGGACTCTTCAAAGGCAACACCCAGTCAATCTCTCCCCTGTACACGTCTCACTTGACAGGCAGCACATAAATCCTATTGATGTGTTCCTCCACGACCACAGCCCAACTTCAAACGCAAGGTGGCATTTGCCTCCCTGCAGATTCACTCATGTTGAACTCTTTGCTATAGCAACTAAGCTAGCAAAGAGAAAATAAACTACTCTGGGTATCAATGCATATATTTTTCTAAGCGGGGTCCTTATACTTATGCACAAGAACTAAAATACTGCAGTGATTTCAGAATTGTCATTTCTGCAAGTGCATGACAAGACTTCCATTTGGTGCATTTCTTAATAGCTCAGCTCTTGCACGGAAAGGATTAAGTTAAAAAAAATCCTTAAATCCTTTTTATTTTTAATCTTGTAGTTTGTGGGAAAAAAATGCAAAAAGACATAGCTTACGGTTATACAAAGCAGTATTTTTTTTTTCAAAAATTTTTTTTTAATCTACTAATACATTTTATACAAAAAAGAAAGATAACTAAGGAAAGCAAAATCATCAGTGAAACTTCTGGACTGTATTCAGTGCTAGCAAGAATTGACATGCTAAACTACTATTTTGTTTTTTATTATTTTAAAATTAGCTTTTTTTTCTATCAGCACATCTGCTTGAATTTATTTACATGTAAGAAAGCCTCCTTCAGAATCCTAGCCTAGCAGAGGAGGACAATGCTGTTTTTTAAAACTTTGGAAAACAGGAGTGTAGGAATTACAGAAGTGAAGGGCAGATAACACAGAACACATTCCAACAACTAGAGCAAACCTCTCAAGTCCAGGACAGGACAGTTCCGGTCAACAATAAGCATTGAAACTGTGGCTTGCATGCCATATATCAGTTCCTTAATATGCTCAAGCTGAGCTCTTCACTGTTGTGCCTAAATGAGATGACCCAGAAAATGGAAAATGACATTTCACTTAGCATTCCCATGCACTGCATGGATACCACACTGTGGTAGCTTATGGTCCTGTGAGGTCAAGCACTGACCCACAGTAGAGCTGTCATTGCCACTGACCTCCCAAAAGCTCTCCCCAAGACAGCTCTGGCTTTGACACTGCCTTTAAACAATTATTGCCCCCTTATTCATTTCTGCTTGGTTTTACTGGTATGAGAACATTGCTACGCTGGTCAGAGCCATAGGATCAATAAAGCAGAGAAGGAAAGAGCTGCATTCCCATCTGCCTCGTCCATCACCAGCAAACTTGGCAGCTGAATTTTGCTGCACGAATTCCATTTTTCACTTGACAAAAAGCCTCTCTTGGAGCCTGCTGGTGGAGGGACCTAAAACCTTATATACATTAAAGCAACTGAATTGATACCCTGTCAGATGAAGAGAATCTCTCTTTATCTGGTGAGACTTAATAATGATTTATTAGGCAGAACAGACAGGTCCCAGGACATATTTGCAAGGACTTGTCAATCAGAAAAAAATTCCTCCAGAGATTTGGACTGGGCTTATTTCATACTTTTTATTTAGAAGACATGAGAAGAGAATGGAACTTCAGTTTGAAGTACTTCTTAGATAACATGAAGCTTCAGAAAGATAAAAGACCAGATGAGAAAGGGCCTCTTAAGTCACTGGGTACAATCCCATGTCATCACAGAAATGCCACTAAGGAAACATATAAATGGTTAGGATTTGGGGGACAGTAAAATAAACATGAAGGATTGCAGGGAAGGTACCTGATGAACAGGAACATCTGAAGTGAAATCAATGCACAGCATACTGCCTTAGAGCTCAATAAAAACCAACAAGATGCCTTCAAACCATTTAATTCATGATCTCTCCATATAAACTTCTCTCAGAACAGCAGACTCATGGATGTGCTGTCCCATCAGGGTAGGAGTCTTTGCCCTAATGGAGCTAATGTCTCCATTTCAACAAGTCACCCTGGACAGCCTTTGAAGTCAAAGGAGAGAAATAAGTATTTTTAGGGTGTGATTCTCACTTGTGTTAGCCCAGCCAGGTCAGGTAAATCACCCCATAAAAGCCCGAGGGAGCCAAGGTCACTCACTCCGATGACATGCCTACACCATGGGCCTCTAAAACTCAGAGGCACATATCCTGTTCAAGTGACCATCCTGCTATTTGCCAAAGGCTACTTCATGGGGAGCTGAACTGGAGGCGGAAGAGACTTAATAAGCTTCTCTGATTTCTAAAACTGTCTAGCCTCTAGTTCAGTTTTCGTCTTTCTAGATCCATAGCTGTTGCTAAAAGGAGACTGGAAGGACAGAGGTGCAGCACCAGAGATGTCTTCCAATGCAAAACACGACTCAAAGGAAACAGGCGCTGTCTGAGACGTGCCTCAAGATGTGCAGCAGATATAATACCAGAAAACAAGCTCCTTCCAGACTTTGATTAGAAAGCACGTGCAGTTAGGACCATCTTCTCTGACTGTGCCCAGACTGACAGTTAAGGAAAGCCAACGGAGGCTGGCGGACAGCAAGTGTATGGGAAACACTTCCCACATCCAGCAACCTCGCGTAAGGATCACTTCCCATATTCATTTCAACTGATCGCTATCTTTACCGAGAGGGACGTGGCAGAAAGGTAGGCAGAGCAGTACGTCTGCAGCAGTAGCATTTACAGCTCTCAGCTAATAGTCTCAACAGGAGGAGAAACCACCAAATACCTAACAGGGACACACGCACATCACGCCTCCAGCTCCCCACAAGGCTGTGGGGGTGGCACAGCCACGTCAGCCCTCTGACCACCGGGAAGATGCCCATGTTCTGCTCTCCCAGCAGGCTCCTCTCCAGCTCTCCTACATCCCTTCCTCTGAAACGAGCCCTGCAGACAGCGAGCGTGTGGCTGCTCGGGGTATGGGAGAGCAACATTAATCACCTTTAAAGAACCCCTAATGTTCCAGTGGCAACAGCTCTGCACAAAACCAGAGCTGAGGCTGCCTCATCCCTGTTTGCTGAGATTTATAGCAGAGCAGCAGGAACTTGCTTTGGGCTGCTGCAAGGCCTCTCTCACACAGTGCTGTTAGTTTAGAAAACCAGAACAGAGCCTGCCTTCCCTGCTTGAATTATAAATGCAAGCTTTCTTGCTGTACTCCCTTAAAAGGAAAATGGACTTCACAGAAGACAGCCAACTTTTGCAAATCTTTTTTTTCACTCCAAACAGTACAGGAGGTGAACCCTACCTTGGCAAGGGACATGCGTTACAGGATCTGTAGTGAATAGAAAGCAGTGGGGTGTCCTACCAAAGCCACTGTGTCGCACAGTCCTCAACCATCCAAGATCTCTCTCAGCAGAGAGATAGGATCTAGCTCCCAGGACAGCCCAAATCATAAGGGAAAACTCCTTGACATTGATTTCATTTTCCTTCTGGGATGGAGTTGTCCGCTCAGAGCCACCTCCCCAGGCAGCCCTGCGATGCCAGCAGATGCGGTCTGCCCTGCGGCCACGGGGAGCACAGCCCTTTCCTTGCAAACCAGAGGTCAGGGCTGGCTCACATCCTCAGTACAGAAAGTTATGGCAGCCCCGTCACTGACCCTTGGTGTCAGGTGTCGAACACCAGCTCTTGGGCTCGCTCTGCCAAAAAGGAGGAGAGCCCATTTATACTCAAGACACAGCCTCGATATATTCATACTCTGCTACAAGGCAATAAAACCCCAGAAATTGAGTAAAGGATGAAATGAGGCACACATTTTCCTCCATGGCCTGTTGGGTAGAGGTATTCTGCTGTGTATCTCTATCCTCTAACTGGATTTACTTGTTCAACTTTAACATTTTTAATATAATTTTTGTGTCCGCAATAGAGATTTTCTTCTGTCCTTGGTCCCTGCAGTTACACAGCCCATTTCTCTTTGTCACTTGAGCAGAACCACACCTCCATGGAAGGTTTATCATCACAGCAACTGAAAGGCAGAGAGAAGAAACACCCACCATTCAAACCAATGGCTCCCTTGATCGATGCCAAAATGCAGCATCAGCTTAGTTTGGTTGCCCCAGCTCTTGCCGCCCCTGGAGGAGCAGTCCCCTCTCTCCAAACAGGCTCGATCATTTTTATGCAGCCCTGTGGCCTGTTTGAAGGGGAATCTATAGGGGAATCTATAGGGGACGACCCTCACTGCAGCCAGCCCCTGGCTGATGCTGCGATGCCCCATGCGTGCAAGAGGAGGACAATCAGTGACCGGCCCAGAGGGAGCAGGCTAGGAGCCGGCTGGCAAAAGAGACCATTTGCTTGATCAGCCCAACCTGTGTTGATGGAAAGGGGAGCAAGAAGGGAATTATGTCACTTAGAGAAGCACATTGCTCACAAACCTGGCATAATGGGGAGGCCAAAGCCACGCTGAATGCTGGTTTGGTGTTCCTGCCCGCGCTGCAAACCACAGGGAGACCAGCAAGTGCTACTTCCCACCAGGTTGTCAAAAAATTATTATTAATGACCCTCAGCACCATGCTCCAACTCGGTGCTGCATCTCCTGAGAGCCCAGCACAGAGGACAATGAAAGCCTTTCAACAAAAATTTTCCTTTCTAGAAGGTGCTTAGGTTGTTTGGGAGATTACACAGAAAGAATGAAGTTACCATGTGTACATAACATCTTATGGGCCATAGCATCCACTCCCATACTTTTAATTGCTCCTAAGGGAAGATAAATTACTCCCTGCAATAGTATTTCATAGGATGATCCTTATAAAGGAGGAGATCCATACTAGTGAGTTTTAAATGTCTATACTAAAACAACATCAAAAATTATAGAAGAGCTTGTGTATCTGCCATAAAGATGCTGCCATTGATCCAGGTATAATAAAACAACCTCCTTCTTGCCTGGTTGGATCTGGTCCGTTACTTTTAACTTAATGCTTTTTTTATTTTTATTTTAGATTTAGTGCACATTATAAACACCTTGCAGAGAGCTGATGTGTGAGCGCTGTGATTTAACACCATCGGTGCTACAGCAGCTTTGCCGTGCAGGAGCAGAAAGTGACAAAGTCATGTATTGTGCAGCACATTTGCTTCTCTCTCTTTTTTTTGTTTAAATTAAACTCTTTGTATAAATAGTCATTCTGGTTGATTATATAATCTCCCACATTTAGATCGTCTGTGTTGCAACCATGGCAACTCCCTGAGCCGAACGCATTCGGTTCAAACTTCTTTCTAAATTTGCTGATGAGGGTGAAGAAACAGCTCTGGAAGCCCTTCTCAGACAACCTACATTTGTTCTTTGCATGCAGAGCTCAATCCAGCTTGGACTGATAGCACCCAGCGCCCTAAATAGGCTAGGAACAAGTGTCCGTCCTGTTCCAGTTTAATTGATTGCATCTCTGATACCAGACACGGGTAGCAGCAATGCCATGAGGGAAAATCAGTATTTATATTTTTTGATTAATATTAAGTAAAAGAGATGCACAGTAGTAGAGCTGGAGAATGACATCTCCAACGCGCAGAACAGGCAGCACTCACTAGCTGTGCAGATTTTCTCTCCTTGCCTCACCAGCATGTATCATCTTTGGTTTGGAAAAACAACACTGAAGCTAAAAGGTTCAAAAATCCTTTTCTCCTGTGGCTAAAAATCCATCTGAGGGTGATGCTAACTGCCACAAGTGCTGATATTTAGTCCTGCTGAATGTGTCCCCCTGGTCAGATGGATGGGAGCAGCTCAGCCAGGGACTTATGGAGACTTTGGCCAAGCTGCACCAAAACTCCAAGCATTTCAGACTGCAGCCCATTACCGACCCTCTGAGACAGCCAGCACCCACCGTTTTCTGTTGAATTTGCAGAAGTAAGGTAAAGCAAAGCCCAGCACTGTGTGCAGAGTGGAAAAAGCACAAGCAGATTGTAAATAACATTTTTTTTTTAAAAAAGGAGCAACTACGTAAGTATTCTAATTAACCATCATGATCACCTACTGTATTTTCTGCTTATATTATAGTTCTTGGTATTTTCTTCGAGGGGATGAATCATCACAATCAGGTCTTTATTTTTCTTATGCCATAAATACCTGAGATGAAACATGTGGCCAGATTTTCAAGTAACATAGCTGTTCAAATGCCCTACGCTGGTCACAAACGCATGAGCAAAACTCAGACACAGTGGTTTTGGACTTGCATCCCTTCCAGATTTGCTAGGACTGAAATCCTGCTGTGTTAGGTATTGGCTAAATCCTATGGTTAAATTGGAGAGTTTATGCAAGAAGTTAAATTGTGCATATGCAGCTGCCCATCTGTCTTGCACAACTTCTGTAGCAGGCGAGGTTTTTGTGGGCTTTGCCAGATACGACCTGAGAGACAGCAGACCCATTTTTGCTCTAGCTATAAACCTGCCTCACGGTCCAGAGATTGTTATCCTCGTACAAATATGACAGAGAATGTAACCTAATCCAGGAAACAAAAAAATGTATTCCTTCATGTTCTATTTAAATCTTCACAGCAACAAATGAAAGTAAGGGTGTCACACTCCTTATTTCAGACATTTTAAAACTTGCACTGAATTTAATCTCTTGCTTCAATTGGACATTTATAACAATAAAATGTCCAGCCATGCACAGGCAATACATGCTACAATTACAATTACATTTACAAAAAACAAGTGGCAATCAATATCTCGTGTACAGTCTGATCTTGATTATACTTTGTCAATGGTGATGCTAATAACTTATATCATTTAATTTCTTTCCAATCACATCTTAATTACTAGTCTGGCTATACCAAAGATGCCTAGAAATTGTACGACAAGAACCCATATATTTTTTTGTCTTATATTGACATGAGCTTTGACACCATTAAGTGCTGGTTTGCTTGCTGCAGACTGGATGGAGAACAGAGATTAAATGCAGTAATTAATTATGTGCATTTGAAATTGAATACGAAAAAAACATAAAAAGTAAGGTTACTGAGCTCGTACGTTAATGGTAGCTTGTTGCATTAATTTGGTTTCTCACTGATGCTTTCTAATTCCCCTTTCATTACATGAGGAGAAGGGATACCGTATACAGAAGCTAATACTTTTGTGAAGATGTTAGACTCATTTTAAATGTGTCTCTATTCTCCTACCTGTAGAAGATGGATCTCTTTGTTATCTTCTTCCCTGCCTGATAATCCCATGGAGGATTGAATAAACTGAGACATTCAAGGGAATAATGGTAGCACTGCTAGCCTGACATATTCACACAAACCCACCAGGACTCAGCATAAGGTGGGGAAGGTGCTTAAATAAGCAAATAAAAAGCCACCTGAGCCTCCTTTGCAGAATAACGTAGCAGGGGCTTCTCTGGGAGCCAAGTAAACAAATGAATTAATAGAAGTCTTTGCCTCTTGTTGGGTATTATTCATGATGCTTTATAGGTTGCTCCCTGGAAACCTAGGTAAACTTTGACTGTGACTTTCTTTTTGATCTTCTATGCCCAGATTGTCTGCTTTAATGTAATCCTGGAAACCTTTCAAGAAGTCTGCATTCACGAGCCAGTCCGTCCTTATTTCCATTTGAAAGGACGGCTGGTGCAAATCATGGCTGGAGCAGCTCAGTAGGGTGGCCATAGGTGATCTGAGCTGCGACCATGAAAGGGCAGAAAGGAAAGAGATAGGAAGGCTTGTGTTAAACTAAAAGTGCATAACAGCTATCCAGACTCATGATTTGGGAGAAAGAGTTAAGAGGCAGCCTCCTCCGACCTGAGCTTTGCCCTCTGCCTGCTTGGCCCTGCCCAGGTTGTAATGGCTCACAGGAAGAAACTGTTACCACTGCCCTGGAGCCCGGCTTTGCTGTTTCAACATTAGGAAGCAATTCCTAGTGAGTTTGGGGACATTTGCTGATAATGTCTCAAGTAAAAATTAGGCAATATAAAGTCACTTTGCCTTTATTGATGTCATCTTTTTCTGGACGTTTTTCCAAGTCTGTATCCTTCTCCCAGGACCATGCATGTGAGGCCTCTTGCCATCTGCAAACTGATCCAGGGCTGTTACAGGCAGTAGTAACGATATCTTTGCGTGAGTGCTCTGAATATAGGCCCACAGCATTTGTTTAGCCAAGCTACAGTAACTATTTTAAGCTTTTTACATAAATGCAATTTCTCCTGTTTTACTTCTATCTTTTCCATTGCCTTGGATTCCCACTAGTCTAACACCTTCCTTTTTTTAGCAAAATTCAATTATAAGACAGTATTATAATGGTGGTTTTGATGTTCCTGTTCCTCATTTTTGCTTACCACGCATGTGCTTTGCTACTGCATAACCTGTGCCATCTTACCGCAAGCCCCCGCGAGTGAGGTTACCTTACACGGTGCATTTGTCGTCTGGTCTGCTGGGGTAAACATAGAGGGAAGTACTTTGCGTAAGTCTGAGAGTCCAAACTTAATGAACTCTTTTGGCAACATCTATATTTCTCTATACACATGACAAAGCAATCTTGCGATTAGCTGCAGAAGAACACGCTCATTAGTGTCTCTGGGGAAGCTGCCTTGCATTTTGATATGAGAGGGCTTGCTTCCCTTAACAACCTTGCTAGGAAAGAATATTTCACCATGAAATATTTCAGTGGTGCTGCTTTTTGCTGTCTGAGTTTGGATCAATTTAGATTGCCTCAGACATGCTGGCAAAGGTTCTCCGGCCAACACAGCCCAGGTAGAGACCAAGAGCAAACCGCTATGGGCAGGTGGGGGAAAAGATATGGCAGGGCTGCGATGCTGAATTAACTCCTGACAAAGGAACCACAGCACCAAAATCCAGCTATATACAAAGTACAAAAAAAAAANCAGTGGCTGTTGCCACAGGAACCAAACTTTTTTTCTAGTAGTTAGCAGCATGGTACAGAAAATACTGGACAATTCCCCTATGCTTTTTTTCCCTCTGTATTCATTCCAGAAGCAGGAACAAGCAACAGAACGAATGAACACAATTACTATGATAATTCCCTTTTTTTTTTCTAACTACACAGAGGCCATTTGGATATCCTGGTATCATAATAGTTGGTAATTACTGAGTTCTTAATGGCTACTGTAAGGTTGGCCCAATAACGCTACAAAAAGAAGTAGGCAAAAAGCATAGCTGTTTAGACATTCATTGCTATTGTGAGTGGACCTTGCAAAAGGAATTAGTTTATGTAACTCATATTTCATGAAGGCAAATGAAATCTCAAATGTCCTATAATTATAATAATTATTTCTGCCTGATGTTTAATTACTCTACCTAATGAGCCAGCAGTACTATAATGGGCAGGTAAAGCTCTGATGAAATTGTGTCTCTCTTGTAATCCGGTTTCTAAAAAAGGACAGAGGTTTCAGTGTTTACAGCAGCACTTGGTTAACTAATGTCACATTTTCTGTGATTTCCAAAATGTGATTAGTTGTGGCCACCCTGCTTCTGCAAATTGCTGCTCATATCACAGACAAGTGCGTTGGTCTGTGCACTACACTCTTCTTCAAGAAGTACTTCTTCTGATGTTGATTATAGTGCAAATAAATGATTGATGATCTCTAAGCAAGGTGACTATAAAGATAGGTCTGGAAAAAAAAGGAAGTGTCCATTAAGATCATCTGGAAACAGGACTTAAGATATATGAACACATGAAACCATGGTTTGCATTAAACAAAACATATTGTTTTGATTAGGGGTATTGAAAAAAGTGACCTGTACCAGGCCTATTAACAGGCTGAGAAATGTGCATGAGCACCAAGATTCCTAAGGCAACAACTGATGCTAGAGGACTGCAGGCGGTGATTTGCTGTGTCCTGTTTTCAAATGAAAGAGAAGCGAAGGATAGAAATTGCCAAGTCTGAGAGCACAGGGGTTAAGTGTCAGAGGAAGCAACAGCAGAAGTTGAGCATTCCTCGAATTTTCTATGGTAACACTAAGGGAAACAATAAGATCAAGGCTCATAATTGCATTGAATATGAGTCTGGTGGTATTTGCAAAATTCCATATACTTCAGCCTGAAGTAAATATGAACCATGGTGCCTATGTCTTTATTTCACAAAACTGTTCTGAAGCCCACTGGGATGTGGAAGGACCATGCTGCTGACACTACGCTCCAGTATTTGAGAAATTATTGCTTACAAAAAATAAATGGACTCCGCTCAAAGCCTGCTGCTCAGTTACCCAGACCTAGGAGGAAAGAGCCTGTTAATGCAGAATTTGTCCTTGCGACTTGCTGGTCTTTTAGCAAAACAAGCCTCTAATATTAATACCATCAGAATCCTCCCAGGCTGCAGGTGTATCCAAGCTGCAGAAATGGAGCCAGGTTTCATTTTAGTTTGAAGTATCAAAACTGCTGACAATTAAACTTAATTGTATGAATAAGCTCCTTAACAGAATGCACCACTGGGCTTTCATCCAGCCTAGTGCTGGCAGGAAGAGAGAAATCTATACGCAGAGTGTCTGTCAACGTCCTGCAACCTGGGAGAACGGGGCTTTATCACAGTTTAATAGAAACATATAAGGATCCTGATCTTCCTGCCTTTCCAAGAAAACTCCATTTTTCTTTTTCATGAAGTTTTGCAATAATAGTCCTTATCCTCAACAATCTGCTTTTCCCTCACCATTTTTTCTTGAAGGTAAATTTCCAGGAAAAGAATTACATCTTTTCACAGGGTTTAATTATTGGCTTTGGCTCTACCCGCTCAAACAACAGGCATGAAAAGTCCTCACAAAAAAAGGCCCAACATATTTTTTCTGGAGATATCCTTTCTGAAATATTAATGTTTTGTTCCCTCTAGGGTGGCATCTTTATTTGCTGTTTCTTATACAACCAGCTTGTTACTGCATCTGCTTCTACAACCAGGATTGTAGGAAGCAAAGATGTTCTTGGGGCCCAGGGGTCAGTTGTTTCCTATTTCATTTCTCTTTGGTTTAATTTCAATTTATTTTCCCTTATTCTATCACTTATGGAGATCTGAAGGCAACTACTCAGGTTGAATAAATCTAAATACCATTACCAATAATTGGATACAGCCTTAGCATGAGCTCCTGTAATGCTATAAACCCACCTATTTTCATGCTACATAAAGTAGGCTTAAGGAAGGGACAGCTGACCAACATGACATTGTGAAGCTCGGAATTTTTGTCCTATGAATCAACAGATTTTGTCTCCGTGGTTTTTCATAAACTGTGATTTTATCACATTCTTATAATTACGAATGGGACAAGTCCAAACCCCAGACCAAATGCCATAAGACTATGCAACACTTTAGAAGCAGATTCTTGTGTTAATTAGTGGTTTGTTCCTATTCCTCATGGTGATAAATGTCCAAAATATCTATTTAACATCTGTGAACTGTGGCAGAACTGTATCCTGTAGCATCCCAACAAAGTATCTCAGAGCCCTCACTGAATTTGTCCCCTTGTTACCACCTCAAGGAACATGGTTACATCAGCCCTGTTTCACAGACTGGAAACCATGACAGAGAAAGGGGCCCAATCCACCTGCAAATTTAATGCCTGCTTCAAACAGGATTCAAAATGACTTTTCCTAAAATCCAAAAGCAATCAGGAATTGATGAATGATGAGGACCCAGGGCTTCTGGGTCTCACGCCAACAGCTTAGCCATTCAAGCATTCTTTCTGCCACTACAACAGAAAACAACAACAACAATAACAACAAACTAATTTCACCTTTTGCTTTCAGATCCCTTACTCAAAAAGTTCATGTTAGCAACGAATCAGCCAGATCTCTACTCAACTCTTTGGTTCTGGCATCAGGATTAAAACAAAGGTGATACATCAGAACAGGATACTCAAAACCCACAAGAATTGAAATAAATAAATAAATTTTTGAAAAGCTTCTTTCTGAGTGTCTTCCTTTCTTGACATAAGCTGGATATGAAACACTTCATGTATTTAATAGATTTTGGGTTAGTCTAGCAGAAGATACTAACTGTATTACATACACCAGAGGAATAGAAAAGCTCCAGAAATTGAACATATGAGAGTTACAGAAGAAAGAGAAAATATAACGCAGTTTGTAATTTGTCCAAGGCTGAAGAAACAATTTTGCAATATTTTATTTTATCCCTTGAAGGGAGAAGAATTTCAGAGTCTCCTACAACATACAGATATTGATTGGAATATGGGATAAAAATCCAGAGGACCATTAGGAGAAACAGCTTTAAGTGTTGGCAAAGCCATGAGCAGTTGCCCAGCAAAGAATGTCACTTGGTTCAGAGGGGAGTTTGTGGAGTCAGGAGAGCGCTTGGCTGCTGTAGTGAACTTCAAATACTCCAGAAAAAAGAGGTGAGGGAAAAAAATACCCAAAGCAAAACAAACCACACGGAGCGGTTGGTGACAAAGGACACCAAGAGTGCATGACAAGTAAAGGAACCCCTGCTAAAGCAAGATACAAGCCCTGTAGATACTAAAGTCTAATTTGTTTGCTTTATATCAGTGGAGCAAGAAGTAGACTGTAAGTAATTGCAGACAATTTGAAATCCTGTCATTCCGCTGGCACAAGGTCTAGAGACAAATGGAAACCATGATTCTTGAGTGGAGCAAAATATCCTCATTACAGGACACTCACAGGAACAGAAACCAAAACCAAAACAGTAACAAATTAAAAAAGCCATCAGAGCACCCTTACCTGAAAAGAAAGTTAGCTCATTCCTGTTTTGGGGAGCCCAGAACCATTTCCCCTTTGTTCAGAAGTCATGTTTCTCATCTCAACTCTGACTCCACCACCAGCTATCCAAGAGTGGATTTATCTCTCCTTTGGTTTGCACTTGCATTTATTATCTCATATTTTAGTAAGCTTTCAACTTTATTTAAATCTGTTTTAGAACAAATCAAAAAAACTAAATTGATTCATGAGGATTTACAGCATTTTAATTATGGAGTGTGTTTTTGAATGATTTAAAGGCTGATAAGAGCTCGAAGCAGCCCAAGATTCTGAGGAAATGAGAAACATGACATTTTGAAAAGGAAACCAATTTTCCTCAACTTAAACTGTTGCTCATATAAACCAAATTATAAATATACTCTGTGACTGTAATGCTACAGAGGACTGTTTATGAAAATATGATTAGTAGTGCAATTTTCTTAGGTTTCAGCTGCTTTCTTTTCTTTGCTTGCTTTAATGCAGCAAAAAAAATCAACATCCTTCCTCCTCAACCACCCATCTTTCTCAAGAAAAATAAAACAAGAAATCAAATTCTGGAGGATAGATAGGGGATATCCTGATAAAACTCTGCCATGAAAAGAGAACTCAGGACAATTGTGGGGCACAGAAGAAAACGTATCTATATAAAATGTAAAGAAATTTGAACGTGGCTATAATCCCAAGGTTATGCCTCATCCAATGCCACAGTTTGGCTTGCATTGACATCCATAATTCCTAAGAGAAATAGAGATCAAGAGATGTGGCAACATGATCTAACTCTTCTGCTCCAAAGACCACCCCTCCATAAAATGGCAGTCAGAGGGCACCAGATGGGACAAATGTTGAAGACATCAAGAGATTACTTTCGAATACCTTCTGGTGGGTCAGGCATGTCACCAATGAAAAAAAAAACCTACAAAACAATCAATAAAATAGAAACCAATAAAACCTATCTTGAGCTGTAGAATACCTAGTTATGCCTCAGCCTTCCATATTAGATGGTATTGGGACTGTGTAGGATTTGCAGTGAAGCTCATGACTTTGTAGCATTTCTTTACATCAGTGATCTACTCCAAAAGCTTTGTAGTTTTAGTGTTAAAAAACTCAGCACTGCTAAATTTCAAGTTAAAAATACAAAAATAATATGTCTTGCACCATCTGCATAATAGAGAGGTTTTACTATCTCTTCTGAGAAATTAGGGTCTATCCTTGTATCAAAGAAAAAGAAGAATGCATTCATTGGCATTCTTCTTTCACAAATAGTGTGTATAGCACTTCAAAAAGGCACCAGATAAAAGTAAAATTATTTTATTTATCAGCAATGATGGGAAGGAAAATGCAAGAGAAATACCTGCTTGTAAGTGTGTGGTAAGATGACATTGTGTGTTAAATATGAGTTTCTTGGAGTTTGGCAGGCATTTATTACAGAAGACCTACCTTCTCCTGAGTGCTATTTCCAACAAAACGTGACTGTCAGTGACATATTTAAGGGTGCTGGAAAGTCAAGACTTTGGAAACTCACTTCGGAGGATCTCAGTTAAGGCTTTTTAGAACCAGTTCCTGCTTTTGCTAGACAGGTGATGGACCTATCTCTCCTACCAGCATACTGCATGTACGTTTTCTGCCTTTTATCTTTGAATTTTTGTCTTTATACTAAAATAACTGGTGCTGAGAGCATTAAGGAGACCCAATATATAGAACAGCAATATCCTTTTAAGTCTTTTTTTGTTTCTTTAACATTTCTTCTTGCTGCTTCTTTTTTTTCTTAGTGCTGTCCTGGAGAAACAACGGTATAACTTCCCCCATGCCTAGTTTCTAATGTGTATTTAATCTCTCTGCATTCAAATGGTAATAGATTGTTAAATGTATACCTTCACCAACAGGTGCCTGGTGTGTATAATACCTCTTCATTACACCAGTGAGTGAATAGTATCTTTTTTTTTTTTAATATCAATTTCTTTAGCTTTTCAAAAGCAGTGGCACACATCGTAATTTTAAGCTCCTAGCTGATGAATCATTCTATTACTCCCAAGCCCATGCAGAGCAAGGCAAGAGGCTGTCTAGCTCTACAGCTCTGCTGGATAAAGTGCCGCGTTGCACCACAGCTTTGTGAGGATTCAGAGGAGGAAGCTATTGCCAAGGATGAAGCTTTGCTGAGACACAAAGCTGAAATGGAATGAATGTTAAGTCCTTCTCGTCCCTCCTGGCCTCTACCTGGACTCACCTACTCTGTAGCATCTGCACATTGCTTGCTCCCAGTGCATGTGCTGAAATTAAAGTGTAAATAAAGATGGGTTTCATGCCAGGATCTTAAATTAGATCAACTGGTGTAGCCACATTCACAACAGTTCCCCATAGTTGCTCTTGTAGAGTGATGTAGCTTTGGAGAGGTCAAGGGGACCAAGGCCAAACTTTCCCTCTGGAAGATGCAGCAGAGACGAGGCCCAGGAGAGCTGCACCAGGAACCCTGTTCAGTGTAATCAGGTGGTACCAGCATTTCTCACCATTTCTTATGTTACAACTGTCTAACTTGTCATGGGAATCACAGAAAATCCCAGGGAAGCTCATCGGGACCAAGGCAGCCCAGAAGAAGATTAATGTAATGGAGCTTTACCAGCTTTGCCCACCACAGCCAAAATCTTCTGTCCAGCTCCCCCTGGAGGTGTCACACACAATTCAGCACAACGTACAGCTGACCTGTGTATGATAGATTGAGACTGTTCTCATCGGCTCATTGAACATCTACAGATGCAGGGATGAGGCATCAGTCTGTGCCTTAAAAAGGACCCCCCCCCCCCAAAAAAAAAAAAATGGAGAAAGAAAATTAATAAAGGTGCTAACTACAGTATTGGGGACTGTAACTAAGACAGTTCTCAGAAACAGGGATTTTGAGCATGACTTGCTGAAGAAATTCATGCTCATTTAAACAGAAGCATTGTAGGTGTGAAGCTGCATGTAGAGGATCCGTTTCAAGAGTTTTGGACACTGAGAGATTATTGAATACTGCACGCTATCAGGTGTGAAGAGAAATTAAAGAAAATATCCCTAATGGAAGACAGGATCTGCAGAAAAGTTCCAGCAGAGCTGAAATGATCTGACAACATGGAAGACAACGAGAAGCGATTTATGCAGCACTTTGTAAGTGTAAGGCAATACGGTAAATGGAAAGGGAGAGAGAGTAGATACATTTCTGACAGTGACAGGTTCTTACAAGCTCTACGTGTAAGAGTTTCCTGTTCTCTCCTGGCCACTAGGATAACCAAAAACCCGGGTTACACAAATCCGAGCCATATTCCACATCACATAAAACTAAAATACAACAGGTCATGTTCTTCATCTGTAAATACAAAAAGAAAGCATAATAGGAGAGAAAATTTGATACATAAAGACTTGCAGAGTCTGTGGTAAGAGATGAGAGTACAAGCCAGAGGTGAAAAAGCCCAACTGTCCCACCATTCACACCTGAAAATAAGTTACTTGTTGTAGGAGGGAGGTCAAAAGAGGCACTAAGTCCAGAATAAGTCAGAATATGTGTTGGGAGCAGTTTCACTTTTGTACTTAGAGGAGTTAAAGATATGAACAAATAATACTTCCACTAAGTTTGAGGTAACATTGCCTAGCATTTTTCTATACAGGATATGTTAGCTTAAATGTGAATGAATGTATTTACCCTTGTAAAGAGACAGTCTTTTTGTATGTGGCCTTTTGTGCTATGTGATTATGTCCTCAATTCTCCCAAAAAACTACAACCAACTGCTGATGATCAGGTCGTACTAAGTTTATATGGAAATTGTTAACATAGGTGATGTTTTAATTTGTTTGTAGTGTCAAAAGTGATATATCTGTGAGAGAAAATAACAAATAAAGGTTTCCATGTAGATGGCATTATACCCAAAATCCTCACCAGCTTTGCAATGCCATGAACGAAAGGGATTCATGATTTCCATAATGGAGGAACTGTAAAGGAAAAATGCGTGTCTAATCTAGTTGCTGGAAGCATACAGTAATATTCTGCAAATACGTAATAGGCAGGGTATGCAAATTTGAATAAGAAGGTTGAGAAACAACACGGGTTAATTAAAAAGACCACAGCACTGTATGCAGAACAGTGAGCAAGGAAGCAATCTATGCATGGAGCTTGCAAGGTGAATAAGATGGGTGTCTTAAAATGGCACGAGCAAGGTTTAGGACCAGAAATTCATTCATCATACTTTACAAAAGTAAAGTATAAAAACACTAAAGAAAATCATGGGTGGTATGGAGATAAAATGTATCATGTCTTTGTTTATTGGAAATCAGTGCTGGCTGAAACAAGCTGCAGTCCGCTTATAGTCACTGCTAAGAGAATCCTAGCAAACTCCTTCCTGCCCAACGCTGCAGAGATGGTGCGTTCTCATTAACTCGTGCGTGTGCTGGAGAGCGATTGCACTGTGTCCACCACAGCTGCAAGGTGACAACATTGGACAAAAGTGAGGCACAGAAAGAATTTAAGGTGAAAACAGTTATTTAACACCCACAAGCACCCCCACACACACACACACGACCCCTGCAGCAGATTTTAAGATCCACCATTTGGGATAGAAATACACAACAAGAAACAAGGTTCAAGAGCAGCATTGCCTGAACACTGCTTAGTGAGCAGGGGGAGGAAGAGAGAGGCTGCAGTCCTGCATGGGATTTAGCAGTGCCAAAAGGATGCCTCAAAGACGTTAGAGAGTTATGGGAGAAGGATGGAAGGTGTTTTCAACTCTACAAGAAAACTAAAAGGAGAACCAGAAAAGCTTTAAGGTAACTCAAGAGTTGTCCTGTGCTCTATATGCCATGTCAACTGGTATTGGTAATACAGGGCAGCTAATTTCCCCTCCTTTTCCTTAAATAAATCAGTATTTTTAAAATGAATGAAAATTATATATTTATAGTATTGGACAGTTTTGCTTGGAAACCCTGACCCAGACTTAACTGCTAAAATACAGAGCATTAAGAAGAAACGGGGAATGTGAATGTTCAAAGCTTTAAAGTCTGGAGAGAGAACAGAGGGAATTTGTAGAGCGTAGAGTGACACACAGAACTCTTACTGTTAAAAGAGCTTCCACGTCTTGATTGGTTATAATTACTTGGAACTTTGAGTTTAATCATTTTTGTTTGTTAAGCTAAGTTCTGGCTGGGAAAGAAAGATATATTATTAGGCTTCTTCCTTGAAGAGGCTCAGTTTCCAAGACACTGGAAGTATGGAGAGACTTCCAAAGACAAATTTCAGTTAGACGCAGGCAATTAAAACTGCATGACAGACTAAAAAGTCTATTTCAATCACTTTTGGCCCGGGTGGTAGATGAATACTGTATAATTAGCATCAAGTTGGTAACTCTCCTTAGAACATTCAATAGATAAAGTGCTCCCTCCCCTACCATCTCTTTTCCTTGCCAAAGCCTACACTGTCTATCCTTGGTCCCCCACATTGTTGTAGAAGCACAAATAGCGTCTACAAAAAATGAAGTATTTTTGCTCCCTACGTCTTCTTGTCAGAAAGCATGTCCTTCCCGGCCAGATGATGGGAATGTTGTCCTTTCAGTCACATGCAACCTACATCTGAAACGTGTCACTTCTGCTCACCCAGGCAGTGATGCACGGCAAACCTCTCTACAAAGCTGTGCGTTACGCAGCTGCCTGTGAGTGCTCACTTACGGCTCTTGGATGGCAATCAGCTATCCAAAATGACAATCATCTATCACTTTGTGCATATCTTTGGGAAAAAACTGAGAAAAATGTGATCTTCAGTATTTTGGTAAAGAAACCACAGGATGAGCAAAACCTCTGCGGCTGCACGAAACCCAGCCCAGCAGCAGAGACTCAGCACACCAGACTCCAAACTTCATCTGGAGAAGCCTGTATTCTGAAAACAAGTCTGGGGAGAGTAACTACGCTGGAACACCCCCAAAAGGCAGGCAAGAGTGAAGTTACCAGGAAAATATCTGTTTTGCTGTCTTCAAGTCCGGGTGTAATGTAAGACAGTTACAGTATCACAGCACTTTCACCCAGCAGGAAAAGGAGTAGATGAACAGAAAATCATCTCCTTAAGCTTTGGATGGTGAAAAAATACATATTTTTAAATAGATTTTTGCAATAACTCTGCAGCCAGTATATATTTTTGTAGGGCTCTAGTCACAAATCATTTCCAAAGGGGAAATTATAATGTGACAAACTGGATTTCTGGTATTGGAATGAATCTGACTGGAAGAAATGGGTAAATCAATAAACCAACAAAACTCTTGTGTGCAAATAGCCAGAAACTGCCTACAGAAAAGCACTCCTGGATGCGCTGGTTCTCGCAGTAGTACAGTCACCATGGCAGCTTCAGATCTGCAGTGCTGGAGGTGAGGGGTGGGAAGGGTTATGGGTGTACAGAAGTTACTGCAGTATATGTTGGGATGTGAATTTACAGCCTGCTATCTTCTCCATAGTAACTTAGAGTCTGCCTGCATGCATGCTTTAATGTCACAGCTTTGTGTGAGGTCATTTCAAACATCTTACCCAACAGAAAAAAAAACAACCAGGTGAGCTACATTGCATTTATCAGGAGGTTAAAAGCAGCTACAAGGGCACTTACACCAGAGTAGCTAACAAATTGCAAGTTCGCACCCTTGCTCATCCACAGTGACACCTCCAGGTGCTCAGCTTCCCTGTAAAAGGCTAAAACATGTCCCCTAAGCATACTGCTAATCACAGAAATTGGAAGATATAATCGTGAAAGCTGAACTAGCAAAAGCCCTGAGCTGGCCACATGAACATCCCCTAATGTTCAGTTAAGATAAGGCTTAGTATATTGTTCAGTCTGCAATGGACTTTTTTTTTTTTTTTTTCCCCTTTTGCTGGGTTGAAGCTTTTCAGATCAAAAGAAAATGAAAAAAATATATTAATATAGCACATCATCTTTGTTACACTGGAGCCCTATTAAACATCTGCTCTTCATTCAGCCCTTGTGCCTAATTGCTGCCTGCCAAAGCACGTCATTTCTTGAAACCCTTTTATCCTATTTAATTTCTCCTTAACATTGTTGACTGGAAGAGTCTGTTTGTCACTTGTCACACGAGGCTGGTGCCGGTTAGTGGCAGCGGGGCTGCAGCACACACCTCGCTGGGGCGCACAGGCAGGGCTCACGCAGGGCTGCCTGCTGCAGGAGGGCAGGCTTGTGCCACGGGCAGGCAAAGCTCAGACAGACACCGCCAAGGGCTGAGGTTGGGGCTATTGCTTACAGGATGCCCCAAAACATCCCATGAATTTCAGTTTTACTTTGGAAAAATGGCCGTAATAAAAGCAAACAAAAAGCAAGGTAAACCAATCGCAAAATACTAGTTTAGTTAGATACATGTAGTGGCAAGTGTAGCTTGATATATATATATATTTTAATATATATTCAAAGCAAAATTTAACTCTGAGTTTTATTTTAATTTTATTTCAAAAGTGTGATGAGAAACTTGGAGCTTAAATAAATCTTTCTACCCAAAGTGATGTTTTTTACTCTACTCTCATTCACCAAAAATGTTGGCCCACCTTTTACTGCAGCTTCACCCCAGACGATTACTCTTGCAAACTTGGCCAGGACATCAGCTATTTACACAGCCTTCATCTCCCTCCCCGAGGCCGGGGAGCACGGCAAAGCTCCCTGCCAGCTCCGGCTGTCCCCTCCCTGCTCCGGAGCCTGCTGTCCCTGGGCAGAGCGGTGGCATCAGCCGCCAGCCGCGGGCTGGGACGTACCTGTGAACATCCCAGCAGGAGATGACAATGTTTCCTTGCTGCCCTCCTGTGGCCATGCCACGGTCTGGTACTTTACTACGAATCCCCTAATTTTTATATGAAGATTGTTTGCGCTTGTCTCTTAACATGGATTGTTTTCTCTGCTCGAATGTAGTTGCATTTACTAAGACAATTGGTGCTTTTATGTGAAGGGAGCATGGATATGTTTCTAGATCATAAATTTTAATCTGAAATCTCTCAGGTACCCAAGGATTAATATTTAATGGCTGTTCTGTAATGTAATTTCTACAGGCCAATCTTTCATCTTCAAAACTTTATCATCACAGACCTACAAAAGTTAGGCTTCAATATGATAACAATACCTTATGAACACAGTGATTCTTAAATTCCCCAGCTGTCTCCTACAGGCAGCGATGGTGCTCCTGTGAGTCTTAAAAAATGAGCTAACACTTTTAATTGTCTATTTTCTTTTCAACTCGTATTCAGCACTGTTGAGCTCCAAGTGTGAAATGCTGAGAGGAACTGGATCACTCTCAGGACAAGATGACAGGTAATACCTTTGCAATTGAGGTCATCATCCCAAGATTAAAAGGAGACGGTGCTGATCTAATTCCATTTGTTAGGGGTCTTGGGACCCCTTGTCTAATACAGGAGAATGCTTGGGATGTCCTTATTATAGGAATGTCAGCTGAACACTGCATATGCTCAGTCTCTGAGACTTACAAACAACAAGTAAAGGCAAGAGTCCATGTGCTGGATTTTTTCCCCTTGCTTTATAGCTGCTGTAAATTGTATTTCCCCAGACAGCACGAGTCTGCTTTTTCTCCTTCCTGCCTTTGTCCATGAAGGAAGGAAGAACACAACTGCCCCAGGCTGCCCAGGGAAAAAAGAGGACAAAATGCTAAATTGCCTCATCATGAAAGTTTCACATCACCCCTGGTGCCACAGTCCTCTCGTGAAGCACAGGCGGGACCAAGCCAGCTCCAGAGGCTGCCTGCTGCTTCTCCCCTGAAAGGAGGCAGCAGCGAGTCCTTCTCCCAGTGATGGTGCTTGCTCAGCCTCCTTTCTGTTCTCTCTGCTTAATGCAATTTGAAATCTCACACCACAGTGTGAAGAGCTGCCTACAAGACACGATACTGGTCACAAATCCAGTTGGGTAAAGACTTGATTACTTTCTCACCGGTAGTCACTCTTCCCTTGCTAGCAAGTAAATGATCACTCTGTTTCCAAGGTGAGACATTCCAGCCATCCAAAAATCCTGAAGACCCCCATTCTGCTTAGATTTACAGCAGGAACGTGTCCATCAGCTTTGAACAAATCGCCCTTGCAGACAGCGAGTGTTAGTACTGAGGGCTCATTTCTAATCTAGAGTGAGATTATGGATAAATCCAACTAGCAGAGGACAAAGCTGCTTATATGCTGACTTGTAGTCACAGAGCTGCCATAATCCTCTGAAAGAAAAAATACCAGTAGAGTCAAGAACCGGGTCATGGTGCCTGTATCAACTCACCTTCCTCAAATAGGGCATATCCATATCACAATTTTGGTCCCTGTGATATATCAGGTCCACAAAAATGTACATGCCTAACTTGTGCCTTGTAGGAAGGCTTTCCTTAGGATGCTATGTGAGCAGATACCTACAGGTGATCCTCGGGTTTCTCCTGAGGTGTTGCACCCAAGCCTGTGTAGGACAGGTTCATGCCCACATCAGGCATTGAGCTTTGCAGTTTATTCTGATCTTCACTACAAGCCGGGCTGAAATTCAGTGATTGATGTTCAACCCTCCCCAGCCTGCTCCACTGATTCTTATGGAAACCTTCAGTGTTTCACCTTACTTGACCAAAGCTGGACCACAAAGATGTAACTCCTCGGCTTTTGGACAAGGTCACAGTTGGACAGAGGCATTTACCAGTTTTACCCAGTTCAGACCACTGACAGATGGCAAAAATCCTGACATTTCATTCCCGAGTGTATGTGCTATGCACAGTATTTCTAATACAGTCATATAACAAAGCTGCTTCCCTTGAGTGCTATCAAGGTTGTTTCAACAAAGAAAAGTGTATCTAAGTTAAGCACACAATAGCACCTTCAAATCAGGAGTGACTCTAATGCTCGCCTCCATCCAGAAAGCCAACAGCAACCTTACTCTTAAAAATATCACAATGACAAAGAACGAGTTACATTTGTTTAAATTACAGTTCCACTGGTATCTAGGTTAATTGCCAAGTGGGAGCAATATTTTGGCTAATCATTCTTTATAGGAAAGGCAGTGCATTTTCAATGAAATCCCAACTGCAAGTCCTGGCAGCGATGCTCTAGGACCATAAGTCCCATGTAAAATAATCCTTCCTTTAACAGCCACGTTCACCAACTCCTTATTTCTCAGCTATCTCTGAGCTTGGATTTACCCTAGAAGCAGGAATACACCACCAAAACCCATAAGCTTTACTTACTGCTGGAGCGCTGTCTCCTCCAGCTGCTTCCCTTGCAGAGGATGGACCACAGGAGCAGCGAAGATGTGCTCTGCTCCCCAGACTGCCTTCAAACAATGAAACATTGATTGTCAGGCCACCTCATTTTCAGGATGTGAGGTTCACTCGTGCCAGTGCAGGATGCAGAAACTTGTTCTTGGAAGCTGGTTCTTGGAGCTCCTCAAGGGTTTTTAGAGAGGGAAAGCAGACGGAGGTGAGAGGCATGAGCTGTGTGTTCCTCCATCACGACTGATCCTCAGGCCTTCACAAAGAGAAAGTGAGACATCAGAATAAGTCCTTATTATTATACTTCATATAATATTATAACAATAATATATTATTATACCTCTCAACACACACAGGAAGAAATTCCATCCCCGCTTCATCCTTACAAATCTGTATTTGTGAGAACTAATTGTGTCCCAAAGTCAGTGACAATTTCATCAAAAACACTGAATGAGCAAAACTGAGGCCAAGTGCTCATCTAGTGATTTCCCCCTTTTGTTGCTCTACATTTCTCTAGGGTGTGTGTTTATTTAATATCTATGTGTGAATGCTACTTTTTTCCCTCTGTGCATAATATTCTCTTCATCCTCCCAAATTTAATTTTCTAACTTTTTGCCTTTATCGCTTAAATTTTTAGTAGAGAATTTGGGTGTGCTGCCGACAAAATAATAATTTATATTGTATCAGTCAGTATCACTCCATTGTCTAAATCTTTCATAATGGTTTTTCTGCAGCTTCCAATTTTCCTCGGAATAAAACAAATTACTTAGCAAGTGGAATATCTTCTTGTCATAATAATTTAATATTAAAATGTCAATAAGATTTGGTACACACAGCAGAGGGCACAGAGGTACAGAGACAGAGCAGAAATGAAGTAAACTTAATAAAGTGAGTGAGAGGGTACAATAGGGATTGAGTCTGGATCCTGTACTTGATACGAAAGAACCTTTTTATCCTGCAGTGCAGTACAATCACTGTGTAAGCAATAATATGATTGCAGGAGCACTTATATCTGCTGCCTGCCCACTTACACAGCGCCGAAGACCAGTACCGGCCCCATCCCTGGGGCTGTGTGTTGTAGCCAGAGAAGGGCTGGATGGTGACAGTACAAGCGGGTCATGGCAGACGGGGTGACACACGGTGGGCAAGGAGAGGGTGGCCAGAGGCTGGTGGTGTTCACTGGTCTCATCCCAGCACTGCACAAGGGGACCCTTCTGAAGCACTTCCACAGTGCTCGTGCCTTGGGGATGGGTGAAGCTCGTGGTCTGGCATCCTGATCCTGGCGTTGGGTCAGGATTCGTGCCAGGGAGTCCAGTCCTTGCATGCGTCAGGTCAGAGCTTAGCGCTCAGTTTCATTTTGATGCAGCCCTGGAAGGCCAAATTTTCCTTCTGGTTCTGATACCTGGTCTTACAGATTGCACTGACATTGAATGCCAAATACTGGGGACTTACATAGAGTGTAATGAGTTTCCTAAAAAGGTCTGGAAGTCTCAGGAGCAAGTATGCCCTTTTCTTCAGGATGGAGTGGTCAGCAGGACATACTGTGGGAGCAATCCTGCTCTTCCTTGGGCAACTCCATCTGTGTCTGCAAAATGAAAGGGCAGAAGAGCAATCACAGAATCAGAATAATTCAGGCTGGAAGAGCCTTTGGAGGTCATCCACAATCCACTGCAACCCACTGCTCAGAGTAGGGCTAACTTCAAAGTATCATAAAATCAAAAAAGAAGTGAATTTTCATGAGCTTCAGGAGCTTTTTATCAGGCTTTGCTATGTCTCAGACCATAGGAAAGCCATTCCTAAATCTAACCACCCTTTTCTCTCCTGCAGCCACAGAAATGAGTGTTACATTCTGTAGGTGACTCTTTCCATGCAAAGATATTGCTTAAGTTTGAAGTCCCCATGTTCAGTGCCTAATGTCTACTTCTGAAAAAAAAAAAAAAAAAAAAGATGTAGGGCTTGCTTTAAATGCTCAGCCTTTTCATAATTCCTGGGACGGAACAGGAAGGAAGACAAAACCAAAGAGTGAGATTATTTCAACCAAAAAAGAAATAGAAGGCTATTCTGGAGTATCTAGAGGGTTCATTGCTGGAGAAACCTAGCCCCCCCCAGCACTGGCCTGGTGCTGGGGCTGGGGATGAAGTTGAGCCCAGCATGGGGGGGATGCTCAGGACCATTAAGGGCTTGCGGTGTCTTGGGGGTCCCGGCAATGCTGTAACCACAAATATGCACCACACTGAAATACTCCTGCCAATCTCCTACAGCTTTGCATGAGCAAGCATGAGGGGGCTTGAGCCATTGAGAAGGGCACCGGGGAGCTGTAGAAGTGTTCCCACCAGCTCCGAGCTGCAGAAAGTTTGATGAGAGTTTGTGGAGCCTTCCCCTGCCAGCAATTTTACAAGGAATGAATAGGGAAGGTTCTTCATCTGCTCTGGGAGGCTTTTCCTTATTAACTGCTGCCCTCCTATGTGTAAAAATAAAACTGGTAAACAGCAAAGTCCTAACAGTCACAGTACTGAATGTCAGGATAACTTAACTGTCAGGGCTATAAACAAAACTGCTGGAAAAGGAGGATTTTTTAAAACCTGCTGCCATAAGAAGGCTGTTTTCTGCAGTATGGTTGTTTTTTTTTTTCCCCAGTTCTTGGTCTGTACCAGTTTAAAACCACTCAGCACTTTTCTTGAGAGCTCATTCAACAGGACTAATTGCTCTGATAATAGGAAACTGATGCTGATGTTCAGCCAATATTTTCCTATCCTCCCTAGTGAGCACTTTCTGGCTGCCACCAGGATTCCCTGCCTCTTTTTCTATCTACATGTTAATACATCTATCTACATCTTAAATACATGTTGATGCTCACTATATTTCTCCCTCCTCCATCCAAATTTCAGCTCAGCAAAACTGCCATTATAAATCTTTTATCTATCAGATACCTTCTGTCACTCCTTTTTAATTACCTTTCATTTGTTAGCTTCTTTCTGGTGCTGAAGTGGTCATAACTGAATACAATTTTCTACTTGTGCCCAGCTGGTGCTTTCTGGACAATATTCACATCCTTTCTCCCTTGCAATGCCTCTGCTCATTCAGACCTAACTGTGTGACAGTCTGACTTGTGGCCATGCTGCCTTGCCAAAAACATGCTCTCAAATATCAGCCATTTTGGTCTTCCCACATTGCCTCTTCCTTCCACCTACTAATACCAACCAATACCAACCACCAATCCACTCACCCATAGATTTCACTTAATTGCATCTTGCCTTATTTCTTTTCTCCCTTGGTTCATCAGTGTTTTTTACAGGATGGTTTTCCTATTGTTGTTTGCTATGCTCTCCAATTTAGGTATCATCTGGGAATTTAACTAATGCGCTCTTTATCTGCTTTTCCAGGTCATTAACAGTGCTTTTGAACAAGACTGGATATAATAAAAGTCCCCAAGGTACTCCTAGTACCGCTTTCTCTAACCAGATACAGCACGCTGATGTCTGTTGTGCACTGCTAACAGCTTTCTAGATACTTCGCAGTCCATGAGAGATGGCTTACCTCCAAGCCAATTAAAAAGAGCTAGTTTTCAAGTGAGGGTTTGAGAGCCACTGCATAAAATTATTTACTGGAGTTCAAAGTGGCCAAACCCTGTAAAGGTTTGATGTGTCTACACTTTCAAATTTAATAAAATGACTAATCCAGCGAGTTCTCGTCGGCCCTGAGTTTTATACAGGTCCACTTATCCACTGCACTTCGTTAACCTGGATGTTAGCTGCCTACTGGGGCATTTCAAGATTTCACATTCCTGCCTGGATCTGGCCCCATCAAGCCCTGCCTGGGATCCCCAGCACTTTTGGCAACAGGGGGTGATAGGATTTCACGCAGAGTAGCATTGCATCCTACAGGCCGCTGCATGCTCATTGATGGGCCAAGAATTGCATATGCATATAGCTAACACCAATTTACAGCAAAGCCTAATAAAGTGGTATTTGTAAAGTGCTTGGGACCTTCAATTATAAGCATTACTTTTTATTATTTTCCATATTATAACTCCTGGGGGCAAAAAACCTTAGGCTGGTAACCAACTACAGAACAACTAAATCCAAGCATATGTCCATGCAGAAACAATGGAAGTGGGTAATTATACAGGAGGAACATCAGCTAGAGATTCTCGGCTCTGTGTCAATCCCAAATGGCATTCAGAAAACATTTCAAGGGGATAAAAGCTGCCTCACGGGCGCTATACAAATTCACCATCATAAACACTGAATAATACATTACACTAATCTGATTGCTATTGACTGTTACAGTTGCATGTGTGACCTTGGGCATACATTAATCAAAGGGAGCCGTTCATATTTCCATCCTGTATCCTGCAGCGACGAGCAAAACTCATCTCAAATTTCTTGTCCCCGTGTTCCTTTCTGCTACCTCTGATGTTGCTTGGAAATGGAGGCTGGAGGGAAATGGCTTTTTCTGTCTGCCCCTCTTTGTTTGAACACACATGAATGCTCCCATACAGAATAATAAAAACAGGCACCTTTTTGTCCACCCCATGCTTTCTGAACCCAAGTCAGCAAGTGTCACAATATTGAAAAGCATTCAAACTTTAGACTAATTGGTTTCTCAGCAGACTGCAACTAATCAGAGAAACTCTTTGGACTTCCACCAAATATGCTTCTTATTTACCGTAAGAAACGAGGCATCATCAAAATGGAAGATCCCAGTGCTTTCATGTACCTAGGACAATGTGGTATGTATAATGTGTTGCTCACACGAGGTGCATCAAGGCTTAAACCAGAGAAACCAGTCTCTCATCAGCTCCTTTTCCCTTTGTCATTACCAGAAGTTAGTGAATATAAGAAAGAGCTGACAATGTGTTGAAAACAAATTGAACAGGCATCACTTTGCCTTCATTGATTCTCTTCTTATCCTTCCCCAAGGCTGTGAGATGATACTTAGGGCATTATATTGCAAAATTCTCATGCACATGTGGTCTGGCCTGCTGCCTCCAGCCCCAGGTTTCTTTGAGCAAGAAGAGCCTTCCCCCAGGCCGCGTTCCCAGCGGTGGAGCTGTCTCATGGCTTGTCATAAAAAACGTGAAATCAGACAAAACTTCAAAATAATCTAATGAGCCAGCTTCAATATGGTTTCAGACCATTGGCGTGCAAATACATTTCTTCAACAACCTTACTGCATTGTCTGAGAGTTAAGCATGACAGTCAATAATTTAACGTAAAGGATTTTAAAAGGCTGGAATTATTCCCAAAAGCAAGGGTTGTAAATGCGGACCATTCATATTTAAGAGAAATTTAGACAAATTATGGTAACACCGATACTGTCAGAATAATTGGCTGTACAACCACAGGTATCTGCTTTTTAAATGTTTGATATAAAAATAAATAAAAGTTTAAAAATCTTGCAATGCTTTCACTGAAAGCTGTCTCCATGCCTTGTCAGAGAGCACCAAGAAGGAGATGCTGAAGAATATCTGGGCGGGAAGGAGAACCAGCGAGGAGCAGGCTGTGTGTTTACTCCTGACAGTCAAGCAGTACTCCCTCCCAATGGTGCAAAAAAACACAGAACTTAATTAGGAGGGCCCATTTTGTCTACAATGCCTTTTTACGGTCCGTGGCCTTTGCTCAGATCCACTTACTTTTTCCATCAGTCTCATCAGAACCTCAGGGCTGCTGCTGAGAGTCGCCAGGGGAGTGCTGGAAGCTTTCTCCTTTATAAATTTTTCACCCTGGTTCTATTACTTGGAGTGGACTTCCACACCATAAGAATAAAGCTTGATCCCCCCCAGACCTTCAGCAACCCTCGGTCCACATGCCATGATGAAAAATAGCACACCTAGACCACTCTTCCTCTCTTTTTCACAACGCAGCACCTCTTCAGTACATGAGAGAGAGTTTCAGGACAAATTGATGGATATTTTAGGACATTCAAAGAGTGGTCTTAGAAAGATACAGAGAACTTCATAAGGAGAGTCTCAAGGCCATAGTAATCCCTTGGATAAAGCCATGAAATGCCACTGAAGTTGGTGAATGTTAGTTGTTGAGCTGCCTTGGGAATGAAAACTGGTTATAAAGTTTTGATCTCTTTGTGGGCTCTTGACCAAATGACTCAACACAAAATGGTCACGTGTTGAAAATCACTCTGCAAAAGTAGTTTTTTTGTGCCTGCTCACTTCCCTCCTCACATCCCACCAGGAAAACTCAATTCAGCCCCCACGTGGAAGTCTGAAAGGGAAGACTGCTGGCTACTGTGGGTAGGGATGTTTCAAGGGGAAAGACTAATGCTACAGGAGAGAATCCAGGAATTAACTCCTCTGAAATCCAGGTTCAAGAAGTAAATAAAAGTAACGGCTGAAGACTGCATCCTACAGTGCCTGGCTGTGTTGTACTCCTGTGATTCAGACAGCTGACGTTTCTTAAATCTGCTTCGCACCAGGAGAGGCTGAAGTTAAGGAAGCAGATCCTCAATTTCACTTACATAAGTTTAAAGCCAGCCTAACTTCTGACTCCTGTGGGTGTTACTTTTGATTTATACTCATGACGCCAAGTAGAAAATCAGATCAAGAGAGTATAAATCAAACAGAGATCAATACTGGGCATCAAGGTACTAATTCTATCTCCTGAAGCAGCCCTTCCAAGCCGCAGGAGGCCGGGGGACAATTCCCCTGGCTCAGGCACAGCAGATTTATGTTGAGCTCCAGTCCTGGTGCAGGGGAGATGTTGGAGGTGGAAGGGGATGGGGCTGCACCATGCGCTATTAAGAATCTGTGTCTGTCTGGTCTGTCAAACAGTCTGTGGACAGCTTTGGGAGGCTGTCATAAATCAGTGCACCCTTGCACTGGGGTCTGCTGATGAGAGCCAAGATGGTTTAAAATTATCTTTTACCCAATGCTTTTCCTTTCAGTTATCACAAGTATTTTGCCTTCAGGAACCACTACAGAATCTCAGCTTCACAATTCTAAAGAAATGACCACAAGAAATAGAAGGTGGCTTAAACCTCTTCCTCAAAACCGAGACCAAATGGCACAGCAAAGGTTTCTACCTCCTGCTACACAACAACAGTAAAGCTGGTCTTTAAAGCACGCTGAAATGCTTCGTGACTTGAGCAGACACGCACTGGCTGGAGAGGGCTGGGCCACCAGTCCACGGGAGGACATGGTTCAGCAGTTAAGCATGCTCAGTATGCAGCCCATGAAGCACCAGACGGACATTCAACCAAACCAACAGCTTGCGTGGTGGAGCCTTAATTTGTTTTTAGGAGGTGTATTAAAAAGGATGAGGTGGTTTGGCTGCTTGATGTACATATATTATAAAAGTCTGAAAATCAAAGGGTTCAGAAGTGGGAGAGGCATGGAAAATGGGCAAGAATTTTTTACATTAGCAAATTTTACAACGTATTGATCAAAGGACAAATTCTGCACTTCCTTGCTTTGTGGAAATTTGCAGAAAAGTGTGATTGAAAGGGGAGTTTTGTTTGGGGATATATGGGGGGCTGGTATGGAGAGATCGATGGCATGTTAAATCGCAATAGCTGATAGCATAATTAAGTAATAAAACTCTCCAAGCAGTAATTATAGGACATGTCAAACTGAGTTATAAGGCAGGAGGCCAAAGGCCAGGTGATTAACCATCTGAGAAGTGCAACAATTCCCTGGAAGTGCTCAGCCCAGAGTGCTGTTGCTGCAATGAAAAATAATTTAATAAATGCCAAAGAGTAGGACCAGCTTTACAGCTCCTCTCTGAGCCCATGGCAGTGCCCCGTGCTTCACATCAGTCTCCCAGGCTGCTTGAGAAGGAGTCAAGAGAGCTACCCAGGGCCCTCCCTGTGAAGCTGAGCGCACGATTTCAGAATTCTTGCCTTCCCTTGACTGACCTCCTGCGAGCAGGTCTGCTGTACCCAGTGTGTGCACGTCCTGCCCATCCCTGCACTACCTGCGGCTGCTGCACCCCAGGGTGCTTGGGTTTGCTCTGGACAGGACTGGGAGCGCTCGATCAGCTGAAGCCAAGATGTGCTTCAGAATGCTGTTCTTCATCATCTTTTAGCAATCATAACAGCAGAGATGTGGTGCCTTACTTAATGTGTCCAAGATATCTACTGCAACAGGCACTAAGGATAATTCCTATCACTGCAAATTTCACACAGAGAGGTTTCTAGTTCATTAGCTCCAAAGAAATACGGGGTGGGGGGGAACTGATCTCTATCGCAGTACAGAGATACATAAAATTGTATTTTTCTCTGAAAGTTATTCTGTCTGCTGCTTCAGGAGTGGAGGCAGTAAATCCATTAATGAATAAAGCTGCCTTATAATCATTTGGACTTCAAGAACTCATGGCTGTGCTGAGCTCAGGGCCGTGATGATTTTTATTTGTTATAATAAGGTCAGTGTTCCTGATGTATACTTGGACACCCTTTACACAGACTCCAGTCTTCTGCAGGGTATTGCTTCCTTGCTGCACGGTATATGTGAAGGTCTAAACTACTTGCTTTTAATTTCATTTTATGTGCCTTCTGCTCAAGGAACAGGAGTTCTTGCCTTACCTTCTTTAAACACTTTGTTACTTTTTATCTCTCTCTATCATTACCCCTTATTCCTCTAACATCTAGGATATATGGTTCTAATCTTTTAATCTCTCCACACACTGCAGTTTTCCATTCCCTTCATCATTTTCAGTGCCTTCCCAGGACCTTTTTATTTCTGCCCTATCCTTCTTTAAGACCGGAGAGCAAAGCTGAGCAAAGTATCCGTGTCCAGGTGTCACTTCATATAAAAGCTACATAATAATTTTGTACTATCAGCTAGCCCTTTCTTAGTGCAAGCAAACATTTTGTTTGCTTCCCCGGCCACGGTTTCTTGTTGAATAGATGTTTTGTTGGCAATGATGCCTTACTCCTTTCCTGACTACCCACAGTTAATTTAACACCAGCTTCACATATGAGTAGTTTAAACTCTTCTCTTTTTCCTTTTGGCATGCTTCATTGTATGCTTACCTAAGCTGTGCTGATCCCCAAAATGTAGTCAACCTTGCTCTTTAAGGGGATCCTGAAATGATTTGCTATTTTATCGATGCTTTTGGCAATCTAAATCATTATTTTGGCTTTGCAGTAGGTCATCACTCTACTAGCCTTGTCCTGACGTTGTTATCACTCGTTCCTTCATAAGAGGACTGATGCCCATGTAGCTGCTTACCTCCCAATAAATGTTTGTAGGAGACCACTTAAAACCTTGCTGTAGGTGGAAGTGTTTGAAAGATCTTTCTTCACTCTGCTGCAGGAACATGAAGAAGTGTAATAGTCAGGAGAGAAGTGGTTTTTTCTTACAGAAAAGTACAGTTTTGTCCAGGAGATAACATTAAGCAGGATTTTATAACTACTGTATTTTTAGCTCATTTATTTGATTAAAGTGAGTATTGTTTCTCTGTGCTTTCCAGATGATTCCTGATATGAGAAATTTGCACATATTATGTACCTGACAGTCCTTCAGCATACTATACACCTCACACTGCGTAAGTAAGCTCACGTGATTGGCACTGACTTATGGTGTTAAATGCAGAGAAGTCACACACTTTGACTCAGTTTCCCTATAAGGCTAATGCAGACAATGATACCGACCTTTTTTTGTTAAGCACATTGAACCCATCACACCGAGCACAATATAAAGCCCTTTGCCTCTAACCACTTAATGCATGCACATGCTACCACGTCTTTTTGTCTTTCCATAAAATCCATTCTTAAATCACTATCATACTGATTTTTGATTACCCCTACTGACTGCCAATATACCTCTCCCTTTGCATCCCAATGTCAGTGATACAGGGCCAAAACATTTTATTTGCCTTTTAAAGAAATTTATAAAGACAGCCTTCTGAGCACCCAAGGAGGCTGTGTAGGCATCAGAGCCTGCCCATAGACTTCCAGGGACCACAGCGCTTGCCACCTGCGTAAGCCAGCATGTGATAAAAGTTTTGGGTATCTGGTATCTGAGGCTGCTTGCTGTAAGACCTTTAGCTCCTTTCTGGAGTGTTACTGAACACATTAACGTTAAAAAATAACCAGTTATATAAATAAGTCAAATGAATTACTAATTTCAATGACTAAATTAACTCCTCACTTTAATAGGTAAGAAAAATACCTGCCTTCCTCTCCCTTCACACAGACTCTTCCTCAGCCTCAGTTATGAATCACTTCTTGGTTCCAGCCATGCAGCTCCGGTGTGATTTCCTTCCTGTGTGTGCGTGCGTAAGAAGTCTTTCTCTCCTTCCCTCTTGTCTCTCTTGGGTCTTATTAAATGAGGCAGAGTCACTCCACGGTCCCTTGTAAGGGGCAAGGCTGGTGCGGATGGAGGAGCCGCAATACCTGGGTGAAGCAAAAAGGTAAAAGTCATTCCTGAAATAGCAGAGGGATGGAAACATTGCTCCTGTGTTAGTGGCATTTACCTCTGCGAGGGTAATTCTGCAACTATTTTATGTGAGAATGTGGAAGGGATTCTTTAATAATGTAAAAATTAAAGAAACTCAAAGTATTATCATCACTGCCTGCTAATAACCTCACAACACACCTTTTATGAAGTGTGTGCGTATATCATGCTTGCAGCTTAGAATTAGAAGCATAAACATCATTAAATGGAAACTTAATTATATAATATTGTTTAATGGCTGTTTTTATGTTTTAGCAGTGTATTAAGCAATGTTCCTGGATTTCCTCTCTTCACAAGTACTCCAAAAATTAAATCATTACATCTATTTCACAAATGTTTACTGCATAAACATGACAAAAACAGTCTGCAAACACAGGAGATTTAGTACGGTGGCCAAACGCTTCCTTTATATGGTGGATGTTCCAAATACCCACTTAAGTCTCAAAACAGCATTTTAGAAGGTGCCTTTCTAAATGAGGCATATGCCAAAGATTAGGCAAATAGGCAAGCTAAAACAAGTGCAAAGGATATTGGAAATATATTGGCAAAGCTAGAGCTGTCTATCAAATAGGAATGGCTGCTAGTGGAAATGGGTTTCCAAATTGGGTGCTTCTTTGTTGCTAAGGATACTGAGACTTTTGGAAACTTGACCTGGGGTCTTTGCAGCCCCTGGAGAAAGCTCCACCTAATATTTTGTGTTTCTGGCAAATGGTGAGCAAAGCAGAGTTTTAAAATGAGTTTCACAGATCTTCTTCTGAAATGGGAATTTCAGATATGTTGGCTGGCTGTATTGAGTACTTGGCTCCTGCCTGTTACAGTCCGCGTGCCCCTCCAGGTGTTTGCTCTGATTCTCTTGCTATAATTTTGACTACAAATTCCCTACAAACTTAAAAAAAAATCTCTCAGAAAAACAAAAACAAAAACAAACAAACAACAACAACAAACAAAAAAACTAGATATCTATGTTTCTAAGTCAACACTACGTTTCTGGCTCTCTGGCCGTGTGCAAGATGAGAGAGGAGCTCTCAGGGTTGTCATCTCCAGCTTGGCTGGCCCCAGGACTGCTGGCGCCTGGAGATGACCCAGAGGGAGAAGGCAGGGGGTGCTTTAGCCTGCTAGTGCTCCTGGGCTCCAAGCCTTGCCAGGAAGACCCAGTGAAGAATAAAATGCATGCATCTTCCGACAAAGGGTCTGGTCCGTGATGCTGAGCGTCACGGAAAGTATTATAAATTGCACAGGCTGGTCATTTGTGCCACAACCAGATGTCTTGGTAATCCATCAACAATTAAGCTGCAGCTGATAAACTTTCTTCTTTTTTTTTTTTGTTTGCTGCTCATTATCAATTACGGCTGAGGCAAGCCACACACGTCTGGCGGGAAGGAGAAGTTCTCAAGCTCTGCTGCAGTGTCTGTTCTGGATGAACAGAAGCAGTTCACAAACGCAGGCTAAGTGTGCTCCACACGTTACCTGACACAGCCGAGGTGAAAGGTACATATTTCTGAAGATTCTTGATGATGTTCCCCATTGATTTTTCCGAGACATTCTGGGCAAATCATTTAGACACGGTGCCTAAGTTTTCTCATGCCTTCGATGAGCAATGTGTGGCTTAAAGTGAGTGCCTCCCACAGACTCCACGAGGCTTTAATTTATGTTTGGAAGGGGTCTTGAGTTGTTTCGCTCAAGAGCCTGTAACTGCAAGATGGTATTAATGATTCAGAAGGCACAAGTGGCATGAACGAGCCTTGTACCTGTGGATAAACATTCAGATTTTTAGCAAACATTTTTCACTTGTGAAAATAGAAGTCAGGTTTGAAGCTTCAGGCCCTTTTATCCTGCAAATGCCTTGCAGCGCCTCTCCCTGCTCACACACTGGTTTCTGCTTCTGTCCTGCAGACTCCAGCTCCATGCTCCTGAGCACGGCTTTGCAGCGACTAATCCTCTTCCTCAGCACAGAATTACATGGATAATTGTGCAGATACTGTATGTCTTTTAGCAGGCTTACTGGAATATCTTGCACTACAGAACTGCAGATCTCTTCTGTTTAAAAACTTCACATGCAGTATTTGATTTAACAATATTTTTAACATTCTTCAATCGATTCACTTAGGCAAATTCATAAGCAGATGCAAGAATACATTTTAGTTGAATTTCAGGGGATACTTATTGCATGTTAAATACCACTAGGCAATTATTTAATGAGGTTTAACAAGTATGTAATAGATAGATTACTTATGACCTAGATGTGAAACCTCAATGAATATGTTTAATCAATTGGCATTCAATTAACATACATTAGGCTTTTCAGTGCTTTATTTTAACTGTCTGGCTAACAGACCTGGCTTGCAGACTTGTTAACTACTTGCTGTCCATAATTTTAGGTCCAATATTGTACCTGTAATAGATAAATAAAAATTAATTGCAAACCTGCTCTTAATGAGTTTATTGGCCTGTAATTATCCATTTAGAAGTGCGAGTCCCATTTGGTGTATCAGTATACTCCATTATCTTCTCTGCCTTCACAAATGTAGGGGCCTTCCTATTCCCCAGACAGTTGCACCATGCCTTTTTCTGATTCAGCAAGGAAACTAGCTAGTGCCTCCCTGTGAATGTCAAGATTTTTGCCAGCTATTAAAAGGTAATATGGGATTAAAGTGGAATATAAATGAGTGTTGCTGATGGATGTCCTAGGGTGGAATTGCTCTCTTGAAAAATCACAAACAATCCAGAAACTCCTCTGCATCTCCTTAGCGTTACTGCTTCATTAAAGCTTAGTAGGGAAAGACAAATTTGTAAAAGACTCTGTCTAGTTGTATTCATTAATTTAAGTGTAACTTTTGCTTTTTGTTCTCATTGACAGTAGAAACAGTCTCTCTCTGAAAATTGTCAGAAATGCATAAAGCACTATCAAATAATGTTGAAAGCAAGCTGAGCCAGGAGAAGCGGTGAGAAAGGAATTAATTTCCAGCACCACTCTGAAAAGCACCTGATATCTTAGGCTTCCTGGAAAGATTTGGAAACACTAAACCATTTACTCCACTTGTTTGAAAAGAGCCAAGGAAGTCAAAAAACATAGCAAACGCTGGATAATATTTTCTGTAAACTGGTCATTTTTGCTACAGAGACCTTTATTTACACCTTATTTCACCCGAGCTGCTACATGTTGCTCTGCAATACAGTTTCTAAACCCTGTCCTTTGATCCCAATCTATTTCCCCAGCTGACATTGCAGGCTTCACATCACCATGTGTTGCACAAGGAATAATGCAGAATTTTTGGAAGAGGGAAAATGGTTTTGTGAAGACAGAAGCCACAGTGGGAGAAGTGAGAAAACAACCCAAATCTTGGCATACTGCTAACTGGCTTAAGAACACACAAAATGCCAATTTTGGTTCAATTCCCCATCTTCCAAACAGAAGGAGCCTCGATGCGCGCTGAAGGCAGAGCTGGAGAGGAGGTTAAAATATTGCAGATTCCTCGTGCATGCTCTCTGCACATTGACTAAGACAGACCACCTGCCAGAAGAATAGCTGCGTGCCTTTGTCCAATTTTAATTCCTGTCTTCATTTTGGAGTAGGTTTCTTTTGGGAAATTCTCTGTCTCTGGCTAATTTGCCATGTTCTGGACTGATAAGCACTGCTTTCTAGCACCAAACCTCATAGTTCCAGGCAAACTTTGGTGTCAAGATCTGAAGGGCTAAAAAGCAAGACGATACATTTTGTTCTTTTCTTCTGCAGAAAGGACACCCTGCAAGATTAAAGTAACTGGATTTTGATCAGCATTTCCCATTTGCACTGGGCTCTTTACGAATTGAAATGTAAAAGGTCAAAGCTCCAAAAGCATTTTTCATTTCTAAAGAGGTTTGTTCACTACTGTAATTTAATAGCCATGCCAAAGCTGATAAGATTTTGGAATCTGTCCATGGCGTGTATTGATGTCACAGGTCAAAAATAAAGGCTTCAATGTAATTTATTTCTCCAAGCACAGTGAAGATAATAACTCAAGCACAGAGCAATATGTTAAAACTAAATTATATTCAATAAAGATGACTTATGCCAGTCTTCTGAAAACTAAATACACTTGGTTCAATTCAAATGTGCTCATCCCTATGGTATGGTGGCCTCCAAGAGGTTCTTGGGCATTGCACAGCAGACAACGTGCAGTTCCATGTGCTGCAAGAGCACTGCAAGGGGCAGAAGGTTGTTCCTCCTTTCTCTGTTCAAAATCTGGCTCAAGGGAGCATTCTCCTGCACCAGCTTCTCTTTCTGTTTTGCTTTCTGCTGGATGGAATGATGCATAAGAGCAAAAATTCTTTCCTGCTATAAATAGGGTCTGTGCATGTGATGCAGGGGGGAGGAGAGCAGATGCTGTGCTCAGGGCTTCAGTTGGCACGTCAGCCTGTCACATGCAGCTGGGGACGGGGGAAGAAGCCACTTCCAAAACACCGGGAAAGAAAATTCTCAACAGAATAAGTACAGCAGAGGCAGGCAGGTAGAACCTTTCCTCTACCACCCAAATCGCAAACTGAATTTAAAGCATTGAACTTCCAGGTTGAGCTGTTGGCCCACTCTTAGTCTTTCATCCAGCACTCTGAAGCAGGAGCTGACAGGGGATGCTGCTCTTCCACGTAGGTGTTTACTGGGATCTGGAGGATGCAGGAAGTCCATCCTGGTATGGAAGCCAGATCTTAAACCATTGTCATTAATGGAGTATTGAACTTCGACCAGAAAATTTTAGTACCAACCCTGACCTATTGTTTAGCTTTCACCCTTTCTTGCAACTATTCTAGCATATTGCTTCTCCTTGTAAGAATTTCTTCACATGACAGAGAGTTTCCTTACATGCCTCTCACTTGAGGCAATGAGAGTTGATTCTGACTGGATATAGGCAGTAACTCCCCCTAGAATTCATAACATCATTAAAATGTTGTATTCGATTTCTAACAGTTTCAGAGCCTTGGAGGAGACATATCCAGGGAAAGGCAGAAATCCTATGATCCCAGAATGCAGGCAAATACCAAGGATATTGCAGTGGATAAATGTATAAGATGTATTATGAGCCAGCCCTGCGATCCATAAAGCAATATAATGTCTTCTGGTGTGCTTCTCAGGAGCTGCCCTTACTTCTAGCTGCAGAGAGCTGCTGAGAGCAGTAATGCTTCTGTGCAAGTTTGCACTGAGCTTGAAATCTTCGTTAGGCTATATGGATGATTCTGATTTTAGTACAGTGTCTACACAACTAATAATTTTCAGTAATTTGCATGTCAGAAAAATTGCTTATAATCTGGGAGCCAGTCAGCTGGTTGTAATTTATCTAATATCACACACCTACAAAAAGCTACGGGGATGAGTAAGGGTCAGGTCTTCATTTGTCTCCAGACTCTAATGAAAATCCAGGCATGATTTCCTCTAAACAAAGGGAGATTTCAGCCAGGAAAAATCAACCAGTATGAGGGGAAAGCAATCAAATAGCAGTCCGGGTTATGAAAATCAAAATGGTGAACGACTGGTGGCATTTACCTGCTATCACAACGGCAGCTCCAGAATGACCACTGGTAGGGACTGAATGAGGCTAGAAGGAACCACAGTTTGCGCCGAAAAGTTTAGGATTAAACTCAAAACCAAATAACATTAACAAAGTCAACAGTGAAAGGCTGTAAGATAAGCACAGACTGTGTGTCTGTTTGAACTGAAGAATAAATCAGGTGCTACAAGGCTGTGACTGGCAGGTCACACATCTTCATCAGGCTGTTTTCAACCAGTAACAACCACTGCCAGTTTACAGGCAAGTAAACCTAGAGTCAGGGTGGGTGAGGCCATCTAGAATATGTGGGAAACCGTTGAAAAGGCAACATCAGCTTCTCCAAAATATCCCAAAATATCCTCTCAAAAGCAGTGGGAGAAGCTCTCCACAAAACAAAGAACAATGCTGGAAAATGTCATGTGAGTAAAGACCAAAGGAAGGAGATGGATCGTGAGGCCAAAAGGGCTTCTCAAAGAAGTGACAGAAAAACCCTTCATCCACTCGCTAAGGTCATAACCATCAGGTTAGAGCAGCTGGAGCCCCTTGTAGGGGTTAACAAAGAAAGATTTTAACAGCTAAAAAAAAAAAAAAAAAAAGAAGCAGTGTCCAAAACACTTGCAAAAAGCAGGTAGAAGCTTTTTGAAGCTACGTGGTAGATGGTACATGAAGCTAATGACCTTGGAAAATAAGTCAAATTTTCAGCATTAAGAAAAACAACGGTGAAACATTACATAGAACACTCAACAGAAGAAGTTGAAGTCCACCAGTGTTACTGAAATGGTGAATGTGTGCTGGAATGTGAGCATGGAGAAAAAATCTGACTGCTCTGCAGAACCAGGGACTGGCAAAGCTCTGCAAGGAAACAGCAAAATGGCTCTGTGCTCCAAATAGGAAAGAAATAATACCTGGTAAACTGGAAAGGTCTTCAGTAGCGTCACTCAGCAAAGTGGAAGAGTTGGTTATCGTAAGCCCTGTGGGAGGAGTATTGTATTTTGGCTTAGAAGACCATATATTTACCATAAGGACAAATCAAAACAGCACTGATAGTAATCAATAATCGACACAGAGCTGCCTCTGGGGGCTCAGGGGAGCATCCTCATTTAACTTCTGGATTGCAAAAGCATTCAATAGAGTCTGTTGCAAGTGCATCTGGGGTGTCTGGAGGTGTAATGCAGGCAAGTGAAGATGTGTCTTCTGCCAGGTGCCATCTCAAGGTCAGGGTGCAGGCAGGGGCAGCCTGTGTTGCTTTCAGCAATGCAGAAGTCGAGGGTGAGTTCTCCCACACCCACTCCTTGACATTGCCACCAGCTTCACTGCAAGAAGTAACTAACTAGTTTCCTTATGAAATGCTTTCAGCGATAGCTATACTAAAAAACAATCAAATATTGTAATGACAGCATCACTCTCGTAAGTGACAGCTTAGCCAACACTGAAGTGAGGACCAGAAGGCTATGCAGAACTGTGGGGAAAATACTGAGAATTATTCAGGTTGAAAACAAGCCTAGCAAGAACTGCAGTAGTTTCAAACTCAAGAACAGCTTTGGAAGGTAGGGATGACAATCAACAAACTTCTTTGCATATTCTGGCAGCAAGGCACAGGGCCATGGAGATTGCAGAAAGGAAATAATGCTATGAATCAGGAGGTGAAATGAACTTAAAAAAAATTGGTTATCAAAACCTTGCAACTTAGAATCAAACAGGGCATTTTTGCTTTTTCTCATTTCTTTCTTAACATATGGATGTGAAAAACTGGAAATCCATAGCAGATACAGGCAGATATGACATGCCTTTGAAAGCAAATGCCTTAGGAAGCTTAAGATGTGAAATGAAATTAATTTCCAAAAAGTTTGGAAATTCATCAGAACTCAGCAATCATGCTCTCAGAAGTTAAAACCAAAAGAGATGGTCTGATGTATTTGCTAAGGAGAAGGTCAGCACATCTGCCTGCATCTGGATCACAGGAACAACGTGTCTGGTGTACGCAGTGCGGAGCAGAGCCCACGAGCAGCGAGTCCCACTGGTGGGCAAACAGGCAGCAGTTGTGACTTCCCGACATCGCTCAGACCGTGTGACACGGTCACCTCACATGCTTTTCCCCATGGTCAGGAAGAAGCAGAGTGTTAGTTCACATTGCCATTATTAATGCCTTTAAAGCCTTTTGGCTGACCTCCTAGCTCCAAGACAGATAGATGATCTACAAGGAAATCAAAGCCACAGGTTTTCCTTGTTTGCCCATTGATATTCCGAGTATTTTTGCCTCTCCCTGATGAACTCACTGCTCTGCTGCTGGACAGCCTTGGAGCATCTTCAGCTGCAAGTTAGTAGAAACTGTCTGTTAACTCACCTTATTTCTAATAAATAACAGCAGCACTACTGGGACAGAGCAATTGTCCATCTGGCCCATTTTGCTACAAAGAGGGTTAAAAAAGCTAATTGGTGGAGTTGCTTCTGCTATTGGTATGAGGTGAGTGGTGGTGGGTGAACACATTCAGTTAAATTTCATAGGTTTCAAGCCATTTGCTTGAGGGCAAAATATATTTCTGCTGTCTATTATGTCTGCAGCAGGTTCAGGACTATTCAGAGACTGAACTGTCAGATCAATACTAGTGAAGGATATTAAAAATATGTTTTTAAATAGAATTTTGTTGTTTGCTAGTTGACAAGCCACTAGACAAATGCTTGCATTGCATAGAAAGCAAACAGAAAGAGCCAAGACCCTAACAAACAGAGCTCAGGAACGATGAGAAGGATGACTCATTTTGGAGGACCCATGTAGCTCCACAAGGCTGGAGTCATCCTAGGCAGGATAACGGCAAACTCCAACACGGAGCTGAGGTCTCCTACCCCTGTTTCTCTATCTGCAGTTCATTATCCATTGTAGAATTGTGGAATTCATAAGAAGGTTTTGGTGACCCTGTACCATGCTTATAATGAGGAATGAACATTAGCACGACTAAAATGAGCACAGTAATTAGTATCGTCTATTTGCAGAGTCCCCAGCACCCTTCAGCACAGAAAATAGTCTGCTGTTACACGTGCAGAGTGTTCGAGTGCCTCTTTCCTTGATCTCTGTTATACAGCAGGTTTGCATACAGAGGAAGCCTCCAAAGCCTCTTTCCACCCCAATAAATTGCAATATATGTCTGCTCAGCCAGTGTGCCCACAGCCCCCAAATGACATCAGGTGTGAGGATTTTGGCTTTTGGCAGGTGCTGCCACTACTGCTCAAACCAAAGCGCCCACAGCGAGCTCAGCACCCCAGAAATCTGCACATCAGCTGCTGGCACCCAGGATGGCCCATGGTGAGAAAGGGCACAAGCATCCCCAGTGCTGGGGAACGAGGGGCTGGTGACAACCTGATGGGAAAATCTCACGGGGCATAAATACAAGGGCATCCTTCCCACCGCTGGCGGCTCTTTTACAGCTCTGACCTGGGGGGATCTGGGCTTTTTTCTGTAGCTGGTGGAACGAGTGGTTTACATATAAATTATCTGATGAATGTAGCCTTGTTTTCTGTTCATGAATCATTCATGGCCTGAGCCTGGTTTTGGCAAATGCGTGCGTTTTCTGTATGTATCCTCTGAATCCTTTGAAGAGTGCTGAGCTGATGGCGGTGCCCAGGCTGCCCCTTTGGGTTTTTGATACGCATGGCCTGCAGTCAGGCAGGTGAACCTCGCGGTCTCATTCTGGCCCCCTTCACTGCACAACCGAGCTGTTTAGAACCGGGTGAAAAATGATAATGCCAAATAGCAGTGTCTTCCTCGGCCTCACACCCAGCTCCTGTTGGCCACCTGCAGCTCCATTAAGTGAACTTTGTCAGGCACTGTTCACACCTCACTGACACGGCTATTTGAGAGTTTTGTGCCCATTTCTTGCCATGGAGATTTTCCTCTAATTTCAAGCCTAAATTAATTCCTGGCTTATTTAAACCATTTGTCCTTCCCATACTTTCCACACCCAGTCTTCACCTAAGTCAACAAAGTGCTTTTTCCTCTCTCGGATGAATAGTCCTTGTGTTGCTCTGACTGTCCCAAATCCCTTCGCTGGACCATTTGTAGTTTGAATTTGTAGCTCTCACACTTGGGGGAAGAGCTGTGCACATAGCTCTGATGAGAAGAGACCAACCTTTTTAAAACTGAATTAGTGCTTCCTTGGACTTCCAGCTTTAACAAGAAATCCCACTTGGATATATCTGATCATTTTATTCTCGAGACCATATAATTGACCATTAATGGTTAACCTGTGACGTCCAAGTACACTTGGGTCTTCCTCTTCCTCACTCATTTCTAACAAATAGCTGAATTTTTTGCTGCTCTTCCATAAGAACTTGTCCTTACATTATATATTATTGCATTTTATCCCATTTCTATTACTTCAGTTTTCAAGGTCAGCCGTCAGTTAATAGCCCTTTCCTGGTGTGCATTGATGATGGTCCCAACATTGCACGAGCTGTAAATGTCATTGGCACACTCCTGCGTTCCCTTCCAAGGTCAGTGCCGAAATGAAATATGTTCAGTCCCGCTCCCGGTCCTGGGGGATGTTTACTGGTAACCTCACTTCAGACCGATAATTCCCCTTTCGGTGTTTCCTGTCATTGGTTTCCCTTTAGCCAGCGTTGTACCCTCTTTACGGTTCCTGTATAAATTCTCAGTGCTTTCAGTCGAGCTGATAATTTCCCATGTGGCACTATATCAAATGATTTCTTCGTTCCAGATAGATGAGGTATCCTGCATTTCCTTTGTCTAGAAAAATCATTTATCTTATCAATTTTATCACAAGCAGACATGACTTGCCCAGCAGAATTTCATCGCTGGCAGGACGATCATGACCGCAACACAAAATTGGGGTGCTCTCTACAGCTATGCTGGAGAGGGGGCCCTAATTTCAGAGACAAAATCTCCTACAGTGCTACCCCTGGAAATGACCCAGTTTGCCACCGAGGCTGTGAATAGATGATGACTCTCATTCCCGGCATGGAGCTTAAAGTCAATGCCAGCGATGTATTTTCTTACAGCAGGCAACTACAGCCCGGCCCATCAAGGAGACAAGACGAGGCATTTGCCTGCTTTATTTTGCTTGCTGTTATGTATCTGTTTATTACAAGGGAAAAGGTGCGTGTTTTTTTACACAAAACTGATAAGTTTAGTGCTTTCATTTTATGTTCCGAGCAGTTAAGCCATTCAGCGTTTTAAGGGTAGCACTGGTTCTTTATAACTCAGCGCCGACAACAGGAGTGTAAGATAATGGAGCCTAAAGAGAGAGATTTTTTCCACTCTCACATTGTTTCTGAAATATGGAGCGATCAAATCCACTCAGTAGAAGGTTTCTATCAGTAAATCTTCAGGAAAAGTGCCTCTAAAAGTTAGACAGAAAAATTGTGGAAGGGTGTAAAAAAAAAAAAAAAGACTTGTGGTTTCGGTAAAAACTCACAAAAGTTTTGTGAAAATTCCTTACAGGCACTGCAGTGGGTTTTCTCCAATGTGGCTTGAAGGAAAGGGCTTCAGCCCCTCCTGATCTCAGTATTCACACAAGGAATGAATACCTGAGAATGATTTTTTGGGCTTTCCTTATCTATTGCGCAGCACTTGGGCAGAAGAGGAAAGGGTTAATACGAGCCATGCTTTCCAAGCACAGCAATCGCAAGGTGAGATCTGGGCAGCTGCTGCTGTCCCCTCCAGATGCCTGCCCCTGCTATGGGCTGTCCTGAACCCACATCAGAAATATTCTCTCCATTTCTCAGGCTCGTCATCCTCACAAAATCCTGCCTGCTGGTTGCAGCCCGTGCATTTGTTGTTTCCAGACCACTGAGAAGTCCTCTTCCCTCCCGGGTGTCTGGTTTTAAATTCCTGCTTGGGCACATTTCCTGAAGTGAATAGAAATGTAGGACTTATCTGCACATACAGTTGATAGGATCTTCTGCAAAAACTGCCCATGGGCAATTATGCATCGAAAGGGCAATTACACACACAGCAACCCAATTTGCATACAAAATCCAGATCACTGCCATGAATTGCATGTACATTTTTGTGCAGTATTCAGAAAATTGGGCCCCAAAGACATAAACCCTTTCTTCTGATATCAAATCGCTTTTTACTTCTGCAACCAGAAATGGAATAAAGGAGTCGCATTAGAAAAAATATTAGTATCAGAAAATGAGCATGGCCATGCCGAGTCAGGCTGCAGGCCTGCTTGGCACTGGGGTCAGAGGAGCCGTGCAGGAACAAGCCCAGCGCGTCCCGGGGCTCGCCAAGCATCTTCTGCCAGCATTTCCTGGAGCAGTGACTTTCACAGTCAAAGGAGGGCTTTCAGTATTCAATAGCCTGGATTATTCACTAATAAACAGGTTATTCTTGCAGATAAAAATTCAAATAGAGAATAAACCAATTCCATTTGCTCACATATGTCCATATCAATACAGCGTCTGATGAGTAAATATGCCACAGCAAGCACATTCCCTTCCCTGCCTTTGCACAGCACAAACACAGGTGGCAGTGCCACGTTCTGTGCCGCGTGTCCACCCAGAGCTCTGCAGGACCACCGCCAGCCCCAGCCACCCCTTTCCAACAGCCCTATCCGGCGGCACCATTGGCCTTGGCTGTAATGAGGACAAGAGGCAGAAATCTCCAGTTTCTTTGCACCATCACTAAGACTTAGCCAACAAACCCTAGGCCAGGAGACGTTCTCATTTAGCTGGCACATTTTGATAACCCCACTTCCTGCTGTCACAGGTATTCAGATTTGAAAAATAAAGCCACCCTTTATGAAAGTACATTTAATGAGAGTTTAATGTTCATGCAGTAAATTTGCGAGCAGCTGGATGTGTTTTTAAGTTTCCTTGACATCTTTTATTTGTTTAATACATAGGTCTATAAAAGCCATTTCTCTGAGCCCGCTAATGAGCAATAGGGGACTCGCGGCAATTTAAAACCTGGAATGTTGCATCAAAATGAAGAATGCAGTAAAGGCTGCTGGAGCAGGGAGCTCCAGATATGACAAGTGGTTCTTTATGGGGCAGGAAGATGGAGCACCAGCCGTGTGGCTGTGGTGTCACACAAGGTACAGGCTCAGAGACCCAGAGCTGTGTTTTCCACCAAGCTGAATATGAGCTAACGAACTTGCTTCCTCTGGGTGCTAACAAGCTCAGCTTTAGTCCATGCTGCCATGGGAGCCTTGGCATGGAAGGCTTAAGAGGATGGGTGGGAAGAAATAGGACCTCTGTGGAGGTCCCTGATGATTTGAAGTTGACTTCCACAGCTATAGCTGGACCCCAAAACTTCTACTGGCTTTTACTAAGAAATAGTGATGAGAAGGCAGTGCTTGCCCATGGCCGCTGTATTGCACAAAGTGAAGGAAGCATCTGGGAGCCTCCAGAATCAGCTGGAGTTGGGGAAGACTTTCCTTGGAACTTATTCCATCAAAAAGACAAAGATTGTAATTGAAGAAAAGATTCCCCTAATATATTTTTGTTTGAGAAATTGTTTCGGAAAAAGAAATCCTTAGGAAAAAATATTTAAAATAGGGTACTTTTCTTGATGTCTTTAAACAAAGCCTTTTAAGCTATGTAACAACAGGACATTGATTTTATTCTAAAAGAATTAAAAGCTAGATAATGAAAGTCTTTCATTTCATGGGAAATATTTTTTACTTTAATTTCACTAAACGAATTTTATGAATTGCTTCAAGTTGATGTGAAATGATTTTCTTTTACATTTCCTTATTCAAGTTGTGCAACAGAGAGAAAAATCAGTTCTTTGCACAGCTTTACTCTTGAATATATTGAATTCCTCTGTGAAGATGGAAAGGATGGCAATCCTTGCAAACTGGGTAATTCAGATGAATAGTGTCTTCAGAGTCAATTACCACTGTGCGGAGCTGCTTCTCACTTCTGTCTCATCTGGACTCTCCAGCTCAATTTTTGCTCTCCCCAGAACTTTCTGAAGTTTTTGTTTTTGTTTTTTTTTTTTTTTCAGCTAAACTAACACGGGGTCCCCTCTGTTGTGCACATGGATTAACTAGAGCAAGGAACTTTAGAACAAATCCCAAATCCCAGAATTACTGTACTGCGTTATAAAACACCTCACCAATACCTTTGCACGCTTTGGTCCATGTCATCTTTATGAGGCAAGTTACTGACAGCCCCACTCCTGTCTGGTTTGAACTCAGCGAAAGGGGAGAAGGGTTTAGCTTTCCCCAAAAGCAGATGGCCAAAAGCCAGCCCAGCTCTGAGCCACCATTGGGGAACCCATCCCCCAGGGTCTCCTAATGGGTCACAGCAGGTTCCTTCTTGCAGGCAATAGCAATTTAACACCACTACATGTATTAATATCATGAATACCACATACGTTGCCATTTGTGAAAGACAAGCATTTCATTTTCCTTCATGCCCGTTGGTTTAAAACAGCAGAGCTGCCTGCAGTGCCTGTCTCTGCCTGCCCAAGCTACCTCTGAGTAAGCAAAGCCATGAATTTAAAGCTCTTGGTCTGCCTACTGTAACTGTCCACCATGGGCAGAAAAACACTATATTACCTCCTCCCAATGTTGGTGTCCATTATATGCCTTCCTGTTTGGTCTGGCAACATGCCGGTGCACTTCCTATTCTCTATTGCTAGGGAGATAATAAATAAGGCCAATTATTCCTATCGGGGTTGCATTAAGAAGCACTACTTCCTGCAGTGCAACGTAAATGCCACTTTTCATTCTTATTTTTATGATTCTTTAGCCAGTTATGGATCCATGTTGCTGTGCTTATATCAAAGGCAGTTTTAATTTATTTCAAGATTAAAATTTTATGAGAGATTGCATCAGATGCTTTTCTAAAATTCAAATAGACTGCGCCCACCACATTCCCTTCAGCTAGTAACTGTAACTCTATTTTAATAAGATATTGAATTTGTCTGCAAGATTATTTTTTTTTCCTGTACAAACCCACCTTCAAAGAAATACTTTTCTCCTGATTTTTTTTTTTCATATTTAGAAATTCAATGTATGGTAGCTGACTGTGTCATACTTTTTCTGTTTTTCTGATGAGTAGGACAGTGTTTACATTTCCCCCTTTCTTCTGGTGTTCCTATAATTTCTCAGAAATAAGTCAAGACAAATAAGTGACTCCATCTGGTAGTCCCTTTATCATCCTAGGATGCATAACTCTTCAGTTAAATGGTCTATGTGTTTTACTTTTTTCCAAGGATTTGATTAATTTATCTTATCTCAATTTTTTTACTGCTTTCTGTTCATCTATGTATAAAACAGCTTTAATATGAACCTGGTTGCACTACATAGATGTACATGTCACATTCTGCCATGTAACCCTGCAGAAACCTGTTCTGTTCAGTGAAATGGGTGCCCCTCGAGCTGTGCCACCTGCAAGGCTGGCTGCCACATGCTGGCAGGGACATCTCCATCTCCCAGCAGCGCTCTCAGAAGGATGTGCATCAGGAATTTGTGTTTCACTCCATCATAGCCTTTCCCTGAGACCATTTCAGCTCTAATGTATAGCCTGATGCAAGGACGTACATACCCTGTGTTGTGAGACTTCCCTCTGCAGAAGATGAACCACCTCTTTCCAAAGAGATTGAACATTCACCAGTGGGGAAGGACGTCCGTAGCCCAGCCTGTGGCCACCGTGTATCCGGTTCCCTGTTGCCTTGATTACAGCAGCATCTGCCTCATCTTAGCGCATTCTCGTCTCAGGCAGACGACTTGCTTCTGTCAATAATAAAAATAAGTAGCAGAGCATCCAATGTATTATTGATCAGAAAATAAATATTTTAGTGTTTTTCAATAATTCAACATTGTCTTAAAAAAAAAAACACAACCCAAAGCCCCATGAACAATAGAGAAAATTCCCCAAGTCCGGAGAGGGCTTTTGGGAAAAAGGTAAAAAGGATAAAATCTGTGTTAAAAGCAGACATGCCTCTCTCATTTTTTAAAATGTTTTCAGGTTCGATAAAATAGTAGAGGGTTTGATGCACTTAATGATTTGCCTGAGCTGGTTGGGAGGGTAAAATATCTTTCCTATCTCAATAATTTATCAGAAATAATGTTGCAGTGGGAAGTATACAAAGGGTTGCACCCTGATGGAGCAAAGCAGCGAGTATCTGCTGCAATACCATGTTTGCAAGCGACTGTTTATTTCATATACTACCTCTTTCTATCCTTAAAGAAACCCTCAGCTCCTTCTCTTGCACTATAGCTTGTGCCAGGTTTACTTATTTTTAACCCTAGGTGAAAAAAAAACGAAAAAACACCAAAAAAACTACTTTCTTCTACTTTCTATGGCAATGGACTGTAAAACCATACACCTGGTGATAGTTGGCTGAACATTAAATACTTGTACCGCATTTCTCAGTGCATTTGCTGGGAGAGCTATCACGCAAGCAATGTAGCTACTCAGAACTATAAAAATCACTGGAAATATTTCTACTCTTGAGAAGTGCCTTTGAAAGAATGGCGCCAAGGAATTCAGTGGTTGCTGTCTTTTATCATATTTGCCCTGTTTACAGCTCCTGAGGGATGGTTTCCCCGGCTCTGAGTGCTGCATAGCCATCCATATCTGATCATTAAGTTTCTTTGGCTCTGAACCAGTAATCGGCCAAAACTTCTGCACTGACTGTATTTAAACGATGCCCCGTTTCTGTATAGAGGTTATGAGCTGCTAATTTCCTATAAAAAGAAGGTGGCTCTATCACATCAGAGACAGAGGGCTGATGAAATGGGATCACTGTGAGCAAAGAGGGAAGATTTACAGGACTCTGTCCTCCTGCAGTCCCTCAGCCTTCATGCCTCTTCCCATGCTCTTTTTCCAAGGGAACACTTGAGTAGCTCCAAACAGACCCCTGAGGCTCCAGCTCAGCTCAAGGCAGCTCATCGAGGGTGCAAGCCCAGAAGCAGTGGCAGTGCTGACACCTCCCATGTCCCCTGGATCACACTCTGCTGGTGTGAGCCCACGCTGAACATTCACACTGCTGGTGCTAAGCAGCTTTATTATCTGTTATTATTTATTTATTTATTTATAGCTAGAACAAAGTTAGCTTTGCTCTGCCTAGCCATTCCTGGAAAATAAGATGCAATTTGATTTTATTCTAGATGCAGATGTTCAGTTTATTAATAATTATGTGAGCTATGGTAGCGTGCACTAGACCTAATTCACATGAATGGCAAGCTCATTGGAAAAAATGGCCTGGCTGGGGGATGAATCACCATTCCTGCATCAGAGCTGTGAAGTTGGGAAGAAATACGTTACTGTTGCTGATTCTCTCCTCATTGAGCTCCAGTTCCTAATGGAGATCAAAGATCCTATTAGACAGATTTTATGAAGAGATAGTCCCTCATTATAGACTTTGAACAAGCGGAAGAAAAAACGTTAAAAAAACAGGGTCTGGCTCTTCCTCTGGCAGGCATGTGCACATCTGAAATGTCCCAAGTAATTTTCCAAGCTCATTTCCAGAATTCACAGGAGTTCTAATGAATCTCTCTGGCTCCCTGACGCAAAGGAAGGAATACAGAAATATCTCATTAGTTTAATTTAAAAACAAACAAGTGGGGGGAAAATGCTCTGAAAAGGAGCCATCAAAGCATTAAGGCTGTGAATGTAATTTAAATAACCAAATTCTATGGGACATGAGTGAGAACTGGGGCAGTGGAAGAACTTGGGCTTTGGGGTTTTGGGTTTTTTTTTGGCTTGCACATCGGCCGTGCTGTTCCTGCTGACTCCTAGGGGCAAGGCACAGTCAGAAAGGAGCAGGAGGAGAGTGTTGGACAGGGGTGGATGTTCATTAAAGACTCATACTCAAGGCAAAACTGTTGTCGCTGACTTCCAGAGCTGCCACATCACCACTAAAGCCTGCACTTGACATCCAAACAGCCAAGTCATCTTTCCAGCAGCACTGGTGTAGCCTACAGCAGTTCTGAAGGCACTCTACCACTCCAAGATATCATCTCTGGTACTTTCCCTGTCCTTTCTTAGCTGTTGTATAAATACATATATATATGTATGCTACCATGACATGAAGTCCCATAATACTGGGATTCCATAATATTGCATTAATTTATTCCATAAACCAGGCTAGCTAAAAACCAAGATTTTCATTGCCATGACAAACACATTTCAAAACTTGGGGTCACTGCACTGCAACCCTCTCCATCTTCTGTCCATTTAGTCAATATTCCTGAAAAAATTATGCATTTTTAAAAATCCTACTTACAGCCCAAAATCTCTGGTCTTCACCAACGGAAGTTTGGCTTGATGGTGAGTGTTTTGGCCGTCTGCTACCTTAATCTCCTCTTGATGACTGGAGATGTCTTTCCCTGGGGGGGAAAGTCCCCACCATTTCCCACCTCCCGCTGTTCTGCTCCTACCTGGAAAGAATGAAGAGAGAGAAATTCAGTGCAAGAAGCCTCCGATTTGTTCCCCGAGTGCATCTCTGTTGCTGCAGCCTCAATCATCTGCACATCAAACACTTTAGTTAATTGGCAACAAATTGGGAGATATGAGCTGATTGCAATAAATATTTTATTAATTTTAAGAAACAAAAGGTTGCATCCCTTCTAGCCCAGTTTGATTGTGCACAGTCACACATATTAATAAGTAATTGCCACATCAATTGGCAATCGTGAGCTCAGAAGGAGCTCATTAGGAAAAATACTTCTGCATGTATCCTCAGTAGGTGTCAATCAGCAACATGCCATTGAGACTGATGGAACTAGGCTTATTTATAGAGTTAAAACTACAAAAATTCACCTGGAAAATAAACCCTTCAAGTATGTTCTCATATTTAAGCTGGACAGAGGAAGAACTGAGTTTTTTCTGCATTTTTTATTTACATAAAAATGCATTTTTTCTATATCTATATCTCAGCTATGCTTAGAAACTAGTTATATTTTTTTTTGTGCCAAACACCATAACTAAAATACAAATATTCAAAACCAATAATGCTGTAGTTCTCCACTTCCAATGTTTGCCTTCTCCGTTCCATCCCCCCAGCACAGTGTGGGGAGCATCTCTGGCTGGGGGGTGGGAAAACATCTTACGCTCTTTCTGTCTCTGGTTTCGAGGTTTTCATGATAAAATCGTATGCAGGCTATGGCAGAAACACGTGTGGCAAAGCAACGACAAGAAGTGGTTGAATTATTCATGGTGAATAAATTAGCGATGAGCACAGGCCCTTCCTGGTGCAGGAAGCCTCTGCAAGTTCTCTCTGAGACGGTGGAGCCCTGTGCAGGTCCAGAGTAGCTCCAGTTAACTAAACAGACTTCCTGGGGAAATTGGTGTGAGGATCAGGCCCATAACTTGCAACAAGACGCTAGAACTGTTGCTGAAATGATGTTTCATTAGCAAACGTGGTTTTCATTTTCATCCGAATGCTGCACAGCAAACCACTGATTTCTACAACACTTTTGATGGGAAAAAGTCAAAATAAAACACTTCTCTCTCATTTTGATAAGGAAAAAAATATCACATCACCTATTTAACTGACTCAATTCAATTCTTTTTTACTTCCCCGTGTGATTCTGATGTTCTCACATTTTAGAAACAAAGAACCACAATTATATCAGACCAACATTTTTTGTAACATTTTCATTCTCTGGAAAAGGTAAACAATTTTTCTCTTCTTTGTTTTTTTAATTCAATGATTTTCTGTAGAACAGAAATTCCTCTTTCTGACCAATTTGCTGTGTGGATGAGATGAATAATTTTTCCGGCTGTATTTTCTTCCTGAGTTGTTTACTTTGACTACTTACTAGTCATTCTGTGGGATATCTGAGCTGTCACTGAAGTCATTTTGGCTTTCCTTCTGCTCCTGGAACAGAGGACAAACTTTAAACAGAAAAATAACAAATGATGAGCAGCAACTAAAGAAATGTAAATAATTCATAAATACTTGTTTCTGCACATCCTGGCGTTGGTGCACGGCACAGCCATTCCCCAATAGCTATGCAAACAAATCTGTTTGTGCAGTGATGCTCAAGCCCCTTTCCCATTGCTATTCGCAAGCAGCAGCCTGGAAGCAGAGCAAAAAGTCGCAACCAGTTGCACTGAAAGGGTGTACTGATAAGGCACTGTGACCGGTGTTTTCCCCATCACAAGATGGTGTCATCAGTCTGATTTCATTAGTATTTTATATGATATAGAACCGTAGAATGGTTTGGGTTGGAAGGGATCTTAAACACCTCCCACCAGCCCAGGCTGCCACAGCCCCATCCAGCCTGGCCTTGGGCACTGCCAGGGACGGGGCACCCACAGCTCCTCTGGGCAGCCTGGGCCAGGGCCTCACCGCCCTCATGGTGAAGAATTTCTTCCTAACATCTAATCTAAATCTTCCCTCTTTTAGTTTAAAACCATTGCCCCTTGTCCTATCATTACCTACGTGAGCAAATAGCCCCTCTCCATCCTTTTTATAAGCCCCCTTTAAGTATTGAAAGGCCGCAATGAGGTCTCCCCGAAGCCTTCTCTTCTCCAGGCTGAGCAACCCCAGCTCTCTCAGCCTGTCTTCATAGGAGAGGTGCTCCAGTCCTCTGATCAGCTTTGTGGACCCTTTGGTGGTGTTTTTTGTTTTCCTCCATCACTGCAGGTGGGAGGCACAGTGCAGTGGAACCATGCATGGGGATCCCTGTGGGACTGGAGCAGTGCCCAGCCCACACCAAGCAAGGGCGACTCAACCCCAAGCATCACGCTCCCCAGCACGTCTCTAGGACATGAACACCAGCAGCAGTGCCGAACACTTCCCATGTACATGTGTCTTCTCCATCTCAACTTCCAGAAGCATCAGATTTGACCAAGAAATAGTGCCAGACACTTCTCTCAGCAACTTCTCCACCTTTCCTGTGGTGCTGCGGTGCCTCCAAAGCAGATGTAAAGTCACTGCATGCGGTCAGCACAGCCACGGCCGTGCCAGGCTCCCAGGACCTCACACCCAGCTGCTCAGATCCAGCCCAAAGCAGGATCTTCTGATGGTGGTGCCTGCAGTCCACCACAAAGCTGCTCCACACTGGCCCATGCCAGCAGATAGCTCCAAGAGATGTATGCAGGGCGCTCAACCTTCTGTCTGAAGCTGTACTTCAGTAAATAATTAATGAAGAATAAAGTAATTTAGACTTTTCTTGGCACAGGGACTCCCACCATATTGAAATCTCCATGCTACCTACTCAAAAAATAATGACAACGGTAGCAAGATGCAAGTGGATGAATTTGGGGTGATGCCCTGGAGACAGCTTCCCAAGTGACCATTGATTCATCCTTTGAACTTACCATTGGCTCCCTTCTGACTCTTTTTTTTTTGCCCCCCAATTTTTCCTTTGTTCCGCCAGCACTGCCAGTCACTGCTCTTTTCTTCTCCCAACTAAAGGGCCGTTATTTATACAAGGTGAAGCAAGAACAGGGAGAGAAATAAATGGGTGGCGGGAGCGCCAGTACATTCTCACTGCATGGGTCTTGCTCTCTGCAGTATCTCACGGGAGGACAAAACAAAGCCCAAGCCATGAGCAGACATCTTCCTACCAGCAGAGGAAATTCCCAGCAACCAAGCGGGGTGAGCGAGCTTTCCCAGCCTGACATCCCTCTGCTCTTACATTCCTCTTTGTGTTTAACCCTGCCTAATTAAGTTGCTTAATTCCATTTCACTGATACATTGTGGGAGCAGAGCTCTGTTCCAGCAATGCTAACGAGCCTCAACAAGAAGTTAAAGCACCCATTAATGTGTTTAAATGAGTTCTTCCTTGGAGTTTTGCAATCAGCTGGAAGATGCCAGCAGTGGCACAACAGGGCTGGGTCAGCCCCAGGTTAAGGTCCCCCTTCCCACATCAAGCTCCTCAAATCAATTAAAGCCCATGGAGACCACCTGACAGAGCTGACAGCTTCCCACATACCTCCTAAGCTTTGCCCTTCAGAATATTCTGGAGCATCAGTGATTTTTTTCCCAAAAACAGTTCCTGGGACACTTCTGCATTCCTGGGGAGAAGGGAGCTGCCTCTTGGACTGACCCCTCTCATCCTGCCAAGAAGTCTTCAGCAGCTCCTTCACCCCCCGGGATCAATTCTGCAGAGGTAATTGATGGCTCCTTCATCAAGTCTTTCTTCTCACAGTAAATACACTTCCTCGTAGCAGGCATTAGCATGGTCAACTGAACTCTTTGCAATCAATGGCCAAGGGTGAGGAAGTTTCTCTGAGAAAAAGGTTGTGTTAGCAAACTTGGAGGCTTGCTGCTGGGGCAGAAGGGAGGGCTGAAAGGAGCAGCACTTGGCTTCTCTTGGGCTGTTTTATTCCTACACTTTTTGTGTACTTTGCATAATAATGCAATAGAGCTGACAAAAGATTTATTCCTGGCGCCTATAAAATGACACAATACAATGAGTTTTAAACGGAGAGGAGAAAAAAAAATCAAGAGAAAAGGTAATTATGCAGGCTCCTCTTAAAGTCTGTAAACGCTATGGACAGAAATTCAATTAGTGCAGATGAAACTGCAGAAGCATTCATTTTCTTCTTTTTTTTTTAAGCCTTTTAATGTCCCAGCAACAGGGTGGATTTAAAAGACACTGCTTGTGCCTGCACATGCATGCAGACACATATACATGCATACATCTGCATGTGTATAACCATCACTGCTCTCCCTTACATCCACACACAGCTATTCTCTTTTATGATAGAGCGCTGCTTGCTTAACGAGAAATATTTTTTATAGATTATGTATAATCTTAAACCAGTGGTGTTCATCCATGGACTACAGCATGTGCATGTAGTTCATATAAATCAATAACTTGCTCACAGAGCACATTTGGGTTTGAAGTACATTTGGACTGAAAAGATGTTGATAGGAGTGCTGAGCTACCTTTTACAGTACATTCATTTTTTTTAAAGCCTTATCAAATTCTCTCTCTCAAACTTTCCCAGCCCTGTTCCAAAGCCAACTCTTGTACCACTTCCTACGAAGAGGGCACCAAAAAAAAAATTCAACTGTGCTGCAATGCAGGGACACATTACATACAGGACACTGCTCCTGCAATTCTCAGGGTGCATTTTCTTGAGGTTCTAGCTTTCTTTTGCAGAGGGACCTTTTGAGGATATGGAGCTTTCTTAGGCTGCAAGGAGCCCTGGAAAAGCTGCCTTGTTGCCTATGTGCACATTTAGCCTCAGCATCTTCTTGGAGGACATGGTGGTAGACTGTCTACATGGGGATTTGTCAACCATCAGGAGGCTTAGCACAGCTCGTAAAATGCTTGGGCATCTCCAGCTTTGCATCCTCAAGGACTGTCTCACCATGGACAGGCTTAACAGCGACCGTCTCCCGATGCTGCAGCTCCAGGCAGCTAACGCAAAGCACGAGCACCATCTACTGCTGCACCTCGCTGGGCTCTGTTATCGGCATGCCAGGGGCTCAACAAGGCACAGTTATTATGGTCAGGTTTCTCAACTGTTGCACTGAATGTTGCTCAGTAGCTTATTAGAGTTTACTAATAAGGAAAGATCACAGAAGAATAGATTTTTCCATTCAACACTTACACTATATGTGAAACTCAGCATTTACAGGGATGCGGCAAGCCCCTCCTAATCACATGCACTGATATACCATGATAAAGTTATGCTGCAGGGTACAATAACATGCATTGTGCAATGCACAGCCCATTAAAAGGCTCATAAAACTGGCATGCATTTTTCAGTGGCAGTAACGTATTTGAAAAGCAAGCAGGAGCATGCTATCCTGCACTATCTGGTGCACTGATTTCAGCTCTGTATAAATGAACTTCTATAAAAGTAGCATATGAATCACACGTCCCAGTCTACCACTGAGAAATGTTCACTTCCCAGGTGTGACTGCTCGTCCCTAGGCACTTTTCCCCAAATAGAGGGGTTATCCCTCTCTCTTGGTCATCACTAGCCCACACCTGCATCCCATTTTGGGCCACCCTTTGGACAACACACTACAGCACAAGTTGGAGAACGGGGAGCCAAGGGGAGGCACTTTGCAGCTGGTAGCAGCGTTGCCATTCTGATCCAGCAGTGCTTTATACCCACTTTGATTTTGTGGAAAAAACAACCAAGGCACAGATCAACTGGCCTCATTTTCACAGGGAGACTTTTAAACCACCACCCCCAACCAGATCAAGAAACATCATTTTCAGTCACAGTTATTTAACATAAATTTGTTTTGATGCAGGCTGTCACAGAGAAGGTGGAGGCTGAATCCTAAACTTGAAGAAACTCTTTTGTTTCCCTTTCTGCATTTTCCTTTGCTTTGACACCCTGCACATCACAGGTTTCAGATGTTCAGAAGGTGATGCTGAGCACTGTGCTGACTGCAGGGGTTTTCCTCCTAGCCCCATAAATCTCTCCCAATGGGTTGTCAGTTGTCTTGCTCTTGCAGCCCTGGTTAACCCACATCCCCGAGGGACACAGGGGACCAGGGGGGTCCATCATGGGGACAGGGACCACCAGTTTCACAGGATTTGTAGCTCCTACCTGCAGCAGTGGGGAGCACTCCAGAAGGCAATAATTTCTCTTTTTATGGGTTCTTAGAAAACAATTACCAGCAGGAGTGATAAATGCACCTCTAATTATATCCTCAGTTTCACGCACTCCTAGTCATGAACTCCTTTAATAGCAAAGGGCATTCAGGAAAAAATAAAAATGGTTTCATTCAGGGATGATTAACCAGACTTGAAGGTTTCATCGCTGGCTTTGCTCTGCAGGGATGTCCACAGCACCCTGGCAGACGCTGCGCAGGGCTGAGGGTGGGAACCCAGCAGCAGGACCAAGTCCCCTGAGTGCCTGCAAGGGTTTTGTATGCAGCTGCATTGCTGCTCCGCATGGCACTGTCACACACAGATGGCATTTGGGCACATGTTCTATTGCTTTCCCTTGCAAAAGTTGCTCCTTTTTAAGCAGAGAGACTCACATAGTGTGACACAGGTAGACAAACCAGAATGAGCTTTTAAAGCAAATCAGTTTCAGCTGTGCTGTTTCAGCTGTACTTTTAAGAGAAAGGTGAAAAGCATCTTTCAGATGTTGCTTTTTCTTGCTAAAAAATGTTAACTGAGGACTTGGTGTGTGTGCATGCAGAGGAAGCCTGAGCAAGTCCCTGATTTGGGAGACATGGCTCAGGTTCACCCAGCCTGGAAGGTCTGTTAACAGTCCTGGAGAGGCCACAAAGCCACACATTTTTGGAACACATCAGCGCTGCTGCTGTCTGTCCCAGCTGTCAGCCTGAACACCAACATCTCTGCAAGGAGCAGCAGCAACATGCAGCTCAGTGTAGCTTTCCTTCCAAATTCCCCCGAAGATTTGCATCCATCTCATTTTAATTGCCCTTCACTGGGTCTGGCCTTCCTTTCTCTTCATTTTTCTCATCATTGTATCTAAATCGTTTGCATTGCATAAATGCGCCACAACACTCCACTCGTATTGCACAGGCTGCACCACGAGCCTGCCTTTCTGATGCGCAGCTATTGAATCAGCTTTCTATTGTCTCAAAGTACTTTTTCCTCCTCCTTCCTGAAAGTCTTTGAGAGACATATAATACCCTCTTGAAAATGGCTCATCATGGATGCAGCACCTGAGGATCTATTTCTAACAGATTCACACTGAATAAGCATTATCCTTGATAGAATTTTTCATGCATTAGATTGGAGGCAAGCATTGATCAATATGAGTTAAAATATCACTGAGCTACACAAATATAGAGCTCTAGTTTGTAATTATTTGCAATACTTGACTATAAGCTGGAAAATAACATTTCTTATCTCATCATATACTACCTTCTCCATGTGACAAACCCTGAGCAGCTTTTCCATAGGGGCCTCAGACTTCCCTGCCAGCAAGGAGCCAGTCTCAGGAGAGGGCACATTGTTGGGTGCTGGAGAAAAGTCCCCATGACTAACCCAGGGCTGCAGCAGAAAGGGCAGCTGCAGTAATTTAACACATTACCCCAACCTTTAAGAGACACAGGTGCACAAAATAAATTCAAAACAGGTTTATACCACTGGATTGGCAAATGCCTGCAAATAAATAGATTATTCTCAGCTTCAGTAAAGTGCACAGAGCAAGGCAAGGTGGGGATGCAATTGGCAGCTCCCATCAACCTCAGCTCCTTGCAGGGACACAGTGTAATGCGGCCCCACATCAAGGCAGGTGGGGGACAGCCCCACAGCACAGCTGTCAGAAAAGCATCTTCACATCTCTGCCTTTAACCCCGCTGATTACAGCTCTGGGGTGGCTGCAGCTCAACCCCAGCTGTTTTGCCATCACTGAGGCTGACAGAATAATTTTAAATCTATTATCTAAAATGTGTAGCACACTGCCTTTTATACTGCAATTGAGATTTTTTTTTTCTTTCCTCTGTGGAATTATTTTTTTCTTTAGTTGGCTCATGGCAATCAGATAGATCTCTTCATCTTCCCAGGAAAACTTCCAGTTCATTAGAATCCCCCTTTTCGGTTCTTTTTTGTAATTACCATGAGTCACAGAATATTTTATGTTTGGAAGGGCATTATTTGTAGACAGTAGTCAAGTGTTTGGTTAGCAGTCGGATGCAGAGCATATGCAGAGGAGCAAGATGAAAGGCCCCAGGTAAATAGGGACAACACACGCTGACAGCAAGGAACACACGGACTGACCCCTCCGTTCTATTCACTAAAGAGGTCTGAAGGTAAATAGAAGCCAAACTTAGATGGAAACCAGAAATAATTTGGAGGGTAAATTTTTAATTAACAGAAAACAGCATGGGATAGCAAGTTTAGAAAGATTGCTCCTAAAAGCTTTGAGCTCTGCTTCTCTGCCCTCCATCTTTAACTATGATATGGAATGAGGAAAGAGCTTTTTCAGGGTGCTTTGCAGGAAAAGCATAGTTCATGCTATAAGCATCTTTCTCATTTCTATCCAGTATGACTGCAATGCCCCTTGAAAGGCTACAAAAAGAGCAAAGAGCAGAAAGGGACTCTGCTTGCCAAGTGATGCACTGCAGACATGGAGCACATGGATCTAGAACTGTAATAGCTTCTAATTATCTTGCAGGGGTAATTTAAATTAGTTTGACTCTTATTTATGGGTGTGACATTTATTTCTTTGCATTGCAGCCCTTCTTGAATACCTTAACACAGGATCAATATCACTTTGTACTGAGCCAGACCTGCACAATGGGCTGCTCCCCACAAAGCATTTGTTTTGCCAGCCCGAGCATTTTGCTGAACCCACCTGCCAGCAGAGAAGTGAAGGACAGGGCCCGACAAGGTGTTTGCTCCCCAGCTGCTTGCCTGCATGTAGCTCCTGGTGTCTGGCCAGGCACCTGCTCAGCAATGTCACCAGCCTGCCACAGCATGTGTGGCCTTGTGCCTGGATGGGGACAAACAGAGTGAGAGGACATGGGGGTTACTGGGTGCATCGGTACTGAGTGCGTGGAGGAAATGGGGAGCTGGAGATCTTGCTAAATTAATCCCATTATTATGCATTTTCTTGCAAATTCACAAGATAAGCATACAACAGTGAATATGTTGCAAACCCTTTCTTTCCCGTATAAACAGCCTTTTTTCTGTTCCAGTAATCCAGCCTGGTAGATGGATGTTGCTTGGCTGACTCTTTGTGCTCTGCAGATTTTCTCTGGAGCACCAATCACACACGAATGCGATGCTCCACAAATTGCATCCACCCATGCCTTGAAAAGTTGGAACTTTTGATTCATTTCCTGTAGCCACAAATGGATGAGTTTAGTAAAATAAGTTACTTCTATGTCTGCACATGACAGACACTGCCTCTCAGCAGAGACCAGGAAAAACCATAACTGATGATTTTGGGAAAACAGTCAAATCTAGTCTTCCCTGAGGTACATGGTGCTGGAGACTGGAAGTTGTTGTGTGAGATGGATGAAAAACATTTTCACAGGAATTTTTTTAGATCAAGGATCCCTCTGCAAGATGTCATGGTCAGAAATCTGGGAGGTTTGTGCGACACTAATGTGGGTGGCTGAGGTCTCAGTCAGACATCTATACAGGCAGAGCAGAAGTAGCCAGGCTCTACCCACCTTGAAATAAAGACAGGCTAGGTCTTCATCCCCTCTCTGCTTGTTTTCACAGGATGCGAGGCCAGGTGAATACATGCATCACTATTTGCTTTATTTTTCCAAGTCATTTGCCTCCGAGTCATTTTATGATCAGATATCCACATAATCTGGACCAAAACAGGTCTGTGTAACAACTCTGGGAGATTAAGAATGATCAGGAATGAATTTAGTATTTCATAGCAGCCACTCAACTCAAGGCCTTTGCTTTTGATGAGAACTCATAAAAGTACTCAGTGCTGCACAGTGTGAGGGCAGAGGTTACAGGGACAAGTGCTGGGGATGGAAGCAGCACAGCACCAGCAGCTCCATGCAGGGTTCGCTCCATGCTGCTGACACTGGCCTCGGTTCTGCAAATTGGCAGACGAGCTCCTGAGCACCAGGTGGGACCTAAGCCTGAGCTCTGCTAGGCAAGCATGGAAGAACAGAGGGAGGAATAAGACAGTTGTGACCTTTGTAAAAGGATGAATAAAAATGACATCACATTGCTCTGATGTACCTGCAGATAACAAACCTTTAAAAGCCCAGAATATTTACAAACCCAGAGACCCAAATTATTAACCCTGGTCTATCCCAGTGCTAACTCCAGTTACACCAGTGGAAATTTCTCTGCAATTATACACATATTACTTCTCTGCAAGAACCAAACTGTTCTTTTGAAACCGTGGGGCAGATGCATCAAATGAGAGATATGAAAGCAGTGCTTCAGTTTGATCCGACTTCGACAGATAAAGTCAGAGCAGCCCAGCCAAGCCAGGGGCAAAGCACTGAAGTCAGATTGGCAACTCAGAGGGCAGCAAGCCCAGAAAGTATTCCTGGAGGTCATTTCACAACACCCCCAACGCTCCTCACCAGCCTCAAAGTCTCTGCAATGAAGTTTTTTTTTTTTTTTGGTACTGAGATATTTGAGATCCAAGTGAATGTTGTTAGCTAGCACTGACTGGGCTTAATATTCACCCTCATTCCATGGCCTCAAAGGACAGCTGATACAGCACACGAACCTCAGAGATGAACAAGCTTGATGATAAAGGACAAGCAAGCATTGTATTTTAATGATACTAAATATCAGCACATCAAAATCTTGTTCTGTCAGTAGCCCATGTTCTTGTAGAGGGGGAAAGGAGCCACCAAACAGAGGTTCTTCAGCATTGCACCATGTTTGCGTCTCTGTTCAGCCAGTTGAAGTTCTTCATCAGAAAACTATCTGAATTCATAAGTATGTGCAGCAAAGAACTCTTCATAGGGATGTGTGGCCATGCCTTAGGTCTGAAGATGCAGGCTTCATACAAGCTCTCTCCTTTCCTATTTAATTGGAGGGTATATACAACAGAGGCCACTCGCTGTCAAGATGAAAAACATTTTAGCAATTCCTCCTCAGCATCACTGCTAAAGCACCTTAGGCATGTTTCGCTGTGGCTATTTCAGGAGAGGAGCTCTTCTATTTGAGTCCTTGGGCATAAAGCAAAGGCTGCTGGAAATGAAGCAAGCCTGCCAGCAAACATTTTTGTAACATCACCTTTGTTTTCAAATCCTGTGTGGTATTAATTATTTGCCCATAAAAACAGCATGCAGAGGAGCTCAGATGAGAATTTGCTGTTTTATGAATCCAGATGGCTTCACAGCTCAAGATAAGTTGTAAGGGACAGGCAAAACAAAAAATTCTTGTTTTTCTGACTTCTGCCTGCAAGAACCTGAGGGGAGGGGGACGAGTGGGTGGAGGGAGGTTATTGGTCCCATTAACCAAGCTGCCAAAACTACCTCTATTATATGTATTCTCTACTCTCTCACCTACTCAACACACAAAACCACTGAAGTGTGACTGATACGAGCTCATGTCTCACCAGCCTATCTTGACAATAGGAAACCTTGACATCCTATGAGTAATTTTAAAAACTGTTTAGAGTCAAGTTTGTTTTTTATTTTTAGTTTTTCCTTTAAAAGACAACTGTGAATTCATTGTGTTCTCCAGAAAAGAAAGTTCTGTTTCCAAGGTTAGATTTCTGAGAACTTCACTCTAGCTATAACCTAATGATATTTTTGATAAGAAATCAACACTTCAAAGCTTGAGATAGAGCCATTGTTTGAGCTGAAGCCCAGCAGCACTCGCTATTGAAGAGGATTTAATCCCATCCACCTCCTGAGGGAATGGGTATGCCCATCCAGCAACATATTAGGAAATTTGCATTGTATGCCCATTTGTACCCTATATAAAAGTAGCCTATCTTATATCCCTATTTAGAGGAATATCTAAAGACAGACACCATGCACAAAACCTAAATATCTAGGTGGGCTACAGTGATGCAATGGCACCTATTGCTGCCTAAAGAATGAGAGGCAAGTTTTGCAGGAAGTATAATACATCTGTTAGACAACCACTGATATAAGCAAACCAGAAAACCAGAGACATGCAAACTGCAAATAAAGTGCTATGGGCAAACCATTTACGTCCTTCCAGAAAATTAGAAAAAGCAAATAGATGTGTTTTGTTGTTTCATTCCAACATGGCCCTTTCTTACTCTACAAATCTGCCAAACTTATTTACCACTGGGTGCTTTAGCCTGCTGCTTACTCCTAGCAGAGCTGGGGTGTTTGGGGCTTGCACTTGGAAGCATTAATACTGCTCTCAGATATGCTGATGGGGTTGCAAAAGTACCCTGGTGAAGGCTAAATGCTCTCTGCTTGGAATTGAAACATAGGAATCAAATGCACAGTGGGATGCACCAGCCATAGGAACTGTAGGCAAATCTTGAGGTCTTCCCCTAGACATGCTGGGCACATTTTTCCACTTGGCCTTGAAAAAGCCAGGCTTGTTCCAAGTCACCCAAGTAAAGCTAAATTGTTGATCAGCATCCAGAGCAGACCTGCCTGGTAGAGGCTGCAGAAGAAAAATGGCTTTATTAGAGCATGTCAAAACGTAACCCTGATCCCATGCAGAAGACACTGCTTCACTGTCCATGATAAAGAACCTCTGTGCAATGACAGGTTCAACCCCAGCAGTAAGATAAATAGGCAGCAGAGCCTGGCTGCATGTGTGTTGCTGCAAGGACCTACAGGATTTGACCATGATATAACTAGGAGCATGGCCGGCGCTAAGTCAGATCTCCAAGGATGACTGTGTATGCCAGAAGCCTCTTCACTTAGGGGAAACGCCATTGCTCAAAGGCCTGCAGAGCACAATCTGCACTTCCTGGAACAGCTGCTTTTTAGCTCCCTAAACTCCCCTCCAGAACAGCTTTCCTACAATTAAAGGAAGCATTTCAAGATCTATCCCAGAAATATATTTTTCCTGCCATGTTTCTGACTCTTTCGGAACAGAAAATTAAATAAGCAAAAGCCTGGAGTAGAGAGAAATGCAAATACAATTATCAAAGCATCACCTTGCTTCTGATGGCCACCAAGACCGGGTGAGGCAAGGTGAGAGCTGTAACAGCAACCCCGGGCTTGTCTCTGTCTGCTGGTGGGTTTGGATAGTGCCCAAGCACCATCTCTGCCCAAGCAGAGAGGGGCAGCACAGGTCTGAGCCTTGCTCTTCATATCTAGTAATGACTGAAATATAATTCAGAGCATCCTCTGTCCACACCTACAAAATTGAGAGGCAGGAAAGTTCTACTCAGTGTCAGGTGTGTCCAAACTTCATGATGTGCATCTATTGAACCAAAAATAGTTTCATGACCAGGTCACAGAGGTAGCCATGTGCTATATCCTGTGCAATTTTTTCAGCAGGGAGCGCTCTCTGGTTTGGGCAGGGAGGAATTGTTCAGTTAGGTATTTTGGGACCCAAGGTGCTGCTGAAGATGTTATCGTGCTCAAAGTACATCAGCAAGGACAGATGCAGACAGCTGCTTGTTATCAACACTTGCTCCAGAACAGACAGACATGAGACAGCTTTAGGCCAGACAATCCTAGTAGTCATGTTAGCATGGCATGGAGCCCAAGGTAATATGCCAAGCCTTTCAATTTATTCATACATTGTTTATGTGTTTATAATCTTTAAATCATAACTCTCTCCCATATTAAAAGATCCCAAACAGATGCAACAATAAACAGAAATTCAAGACAAACAGATTGTAAGGCAGAGACAGAGCAAAAAGTAGTACTGGTGAATCACAAATACTGAAATGAAATAAATGAATCAGTCCTAAATAGTCTAATTAATAAAGGTTAATTTATTTTTTGTCCTGGCTAACCTGATATCTCTGAACTCATCTAAATTAATGCAAAAGGAACAAAACAAAGGACAGCAGTAATTGGAAAGCCTCAGCAGATACATTTTCCAGAAGCTTCTTTTCCTGCTCTATATAAAGCATCACAGGTCCATTAGTGCATCAGCATGGTCAAGATGCACATAGGTTCTCATTCACTTCCTGATCAGTAGCAGCACGATTACAAGGATGTTCACAGGCTAACTTTTAGTTAGGGACAGATCTTTCCTCTTCCCTTTATCACGAGCCACAGACTGCCACCGAGACCAGCAGCAGCCACCTAGCCACACAAAGCACAAAGGGAGGGAGGCTTCATCACGCACAGCAAAACCAGCCTGGGAAATAAGTTGTTTGCTAAGCCTAACTACAAAGCAATGCCACTGTCACATCCATACCTACCCCCAACTTGCACATGAAGTTCAGCATCCGGGTGAGAACACCACTGCACCTGCTGGCTCACAGTAAGTGCAGTTCCCCACTGACGTGCCACACTCAGTCCTCACCAAGGCACAATCCCCCAACACCCATTTCTTCTAAAGCAGTCAATTCTACCTTAAGACTCAAAACTCAGAAATAGAGTTGTGTGGTTCAGGAAGACTTTGGCATTAGCACTGCACTTGGGGTTGGTGCAGGGAGTGCTGGGGGCAGCTGCAGACACCCCATTCATCCCTCACACCACCCTGTAAGCTGTCCTACACACAGTTCTTGCAACAGAAATCCTTAATACTTCAACAGCACAAAGAAAATCTCAGTGCTGTGCTTTGTTGCATAATTAAGGACATCTCAACACATGTTGGGCAAGGTTCCCACAAAGCAGTTGCCCCTTTGTGATTTGGGGGCTCCACTAGGCTCTCCCCACCCTTTTTGACTACTTGGAGAGTTCTAAGACTGATTTCTAATATATTTAACTGGAAAAAAATTGCTTGGAAGGTCTACAAAGACTGCCCCATGATGCTGATTTCTGAGTTTGTTAGGGATGTCCTAACACCAGCATTTTGGTACCCCTTTGAGCTCTACATACTGTTACACTCTGCAGCTTCCCCAGGAGATGCTTTTGTATCCCATCAGGAAGCAAAGATGCAGCCCTTAGTGAAAAGCTTTAATAACAACCTATAAAACCTGTCTTGAAACACGTTAAAGAAATCTACTGGAGGCAAGGGGGAGAGAAGTAGATTATACAACAGGCCTATGGTCATAAAATTGCCAATTTTTCATTTTTTTGAAGAGGCCTTCTGGATTGCTAAATCCTGTACACTGTAGGTGGCTGTTTCATTTCTAAAGGCATAAATGGCTGTCACTTAACAAGCAACTGTGGGAGATGGTAGGAGAGTATGTCAAAGTGTTCCGTTTAAGATGGGCAAGTGTATTTTTCATTACTCCTTGACAATTCTGCAGCTAGAGGAATTCTGCCCTCTTCCAGAAGAAGAAAGAACACTAAGGACTGTTTTCTTTTTAACAAAGAGGTAAGTGCAGGTTTTGGAAGTGAAAATAGCTTCCCGCTGTCTGAGCAGACCAGGGAGCATCAATGTGTCACTGGAGAAAACAGCAGAGCAATTCTGGGAGGTTTTAAAGGTCACAGCTTAACTGAACTGTAATTGTCTTTCGAGCATTGATCCAGTGTTATTACTGTTTGTTTAATAATCAAAGCTCCTTTGATTTTAAGTTATTTTGCTACTCACTTTGGCTGCACTGTTTGATTATTCCACCAAAACAAAAACTTTTGAGAAGCTTTTCTTCCAGTAATGCTGTTTTCCACCTTTCCTCCTGCTTAACTTTTCCATACCCAGATGACTGTGGAGACTTTGCTTGGCTCTGGACCAGCTTCTGCCTGGCTTTAGCTTCTTCATTATCACAAGCGCTTCTCATTAGTATCTTCCAAGTTTGGAAGAGAACCCAGGTTGTGAGTTCTGTTTGGGAACAAGGATAACCCCAAACCCAGCAGCCTCTTCAGAAGTAGCTGCACAGTGAAAATGCAAATCTTTTCCAACATCATCACTAGAAGTAAAACAGCTCCTTTCGTGCTTTGTGTTCCATTAAACTGACCCGTGAGAGGCAATTGTGAGTTGTGGCCATGGCCACCAGAAGGTCCTAAGTTTCCACCAAGGGCATGGAAACTTGTTCACATTTCACTTCTGCAGGTCTGAATAACTTGATTGCTGATGTCTTGAAAGAGCAGACACCACAGTCAGAATGACCAGGTGGATTAGTGAGAAATTGTTTCCCACTGTTTCTTTCATTGCAGGGAAGAAAGACAAATATTTCATTTGATGAACGTTCATTTAATCCGTTTATCCAATTACTGGGTAACAAAAGTCTGAAAAATGTGAACAACTCCATTCCAAGTTAACAGACCTTCTTTGAGTAGGATCATGATTATTAGTCCCAATTCTCATCTCATCTTAAGGCTGACAAAACCAATGTCTCCCTAACCTTGAGCTTATAAGAAATTCATGCAGTTTGCTGGACCCACTGGGTTTGTGAGTCTTTACAAGGTTAAGATTTTATAACAAATCATGGAGATATCATAAATTTCCTTTAAAAGCAGAAATTTTCATATAAGCACGTCTCCAGAACCTGGCACTTGAAGAAAGTGGTCAAATGTTGCAGAAAAGCTCTGAGCCACCATGACTGACTGCAGAAAGCATATGAAGCTCCCTGGAAATTACCTAAAAACACACTCAGGTAAGTGAACACAGTTGGCACTGACGCACATTAGTCTCTGCTGCAGTGATTGTCTTCTGCTCTGGCTCTGCACAGCAGCTACCACAAAGAGGTCTTGGACCTGAGGCACAACATCAGTATAAATAGAAATAATTTGGGCACTGACCATATGGGACCAAACCCAAACCTAGAGCAAGACTAGTTGCTCTGCTGAGGAGGATGGATCCACGCAAGCTTACACTGAGGAAATGGCCCAAGATCTGATCACATTTATGGGAGCCAGATGGTGTTTTATGATTTTTTTTTTTTTGAGTTCTTCAGACTGGCAAGGGGAAAAGGCAGAGGAACAGCACATTGCATCAGGCTGGTGGGCGGTGATGTGGAGGGGAGGAAGAAACAGTAGTATTTTCCTAGCTCTGCTGAGTCCGACATAGGATGAAACAGCATTAGACGAACTGTAGTGTTTGATACTCATGGGTATGAGCACACATTTTTTCAGGGGGTGTTATTGGATAGCAGCTTTTCCCTCTTTTCCACTAAAGCCAACATGGGACCTGGCTGGTTCACTCCAGCTATGGATCAAGTTTAAGTCTCCTCACCATGCATCTTGAACTTCAGAGCAGCCAAGGTAGGCAGAGCAGTCAGAAATTGCACCAAGATACCATCACATGGTGATTACAATAATTCCTTCCTAGGTGGGGTGGGGTAGGGCGCGGGCAAAAATGGTGAGGGTCAGGGTTAGGGTTTAGAGAGAGAGAAAGCGCAGAGTCCTGTTGGAAGTGGGGTTGTGCAAGGGGTGCCAAAGGAAGTTCAGGGCCACCAACAAGCTTGTGCTGTGAGCAGTATTTCATGGGAGCCCTAGGTGGGCTGATCCTCCAAATCATTCATTTTTCATTGCTAGCCTGAGGATAGCTCCTGCGTCATCTCCCCCACACTGAAGACAGTGGGGAGAGGATCTGATTTCCACTTTAGCACCTCCAGCGCCCATTGCCAGCCACAGAGAGATTTGCCAGGTGGCAAAAACACAGCAAGAACTGCACGTTCAAAGGCAGGGAATGGCATCAATAAATTCAGACAGAGCCTATCTGCTTGCGGGGGAACACTGTGGAGAGCAATGAAACCTCTTAAACCACTTCTAATTGCAGCCTTTGCCCCTGAGAGCCACAGTCTTTATTAATGCAATTATGATGTAGCCAAAGGCAGTGGATGCTTCTGCTGACCTTGGTATGGGAAGGGAAGCCTTTAGTCACCACAGGGAAATTGCTTCCTCCCCTGGCAAATAGCACAGAACCCAGTATGTTCCTGTTCCTGCAGATGCACCGTCTTGTCATTTGACCACAGCATATGACAATTGCTGCTTCATGCCACCTCCCTCACCCTCACAAATCAGAAGTAGAATTCAACAATTTTCAAGTTAGTCTTTAGTTAAAGGAAAAAAAAAAATCAACAAAAGACTTAAAATTATACTAGAAGCACACTCTTGCATCTTGATTTACAAAAAGTAGGAATAACAACCTTCAAAGAGCCCTGATTACAACTATTTTTGAGCTCTGATTTAATTGTAATTTGATGCTTCAGTCCAATTAGCTTAAAGGCAGTCAACATGAAGACCTGTTCTCAAAAGAAATGTTTCCATAAATTGAAACTCTGGCAGCAAGATGCTGCCATTAACAGTAACAATGGGCTGTGGGGGGGACCACATCTTAATCATTCAAATAAGAATGAGGTTTCTGAAACCACTGTGCAGAGGATTGAGACTTAAGGAGAAGACAGCACATGCAGAAGCATGGAAGGCAGGTTGGGGCAGGTCACTCACCTACCCAGAGGATACTTTTCCTTGGTGCCATTGGTAGATACTGTGACAAGGCCCTGGGGAGCTGTATGCCACCAGCTAAAGGCCCAGGGAGCTAGTGAGCTTCCCATAGCTTGAGGGAGTAATACATGACAGGCACTGATGACTCATCTCCAAGAAGTCTAAGGGCTAGAATTTTAAAAGACAGTGCATGAGTCAACCTGAAAGTAAAGGCTTCTGTGGACCTCAATATCTTAAAATTATGCCTTAGGGACTTGCCCAAGTTGCACAGAAAGTGACAGCAGGGAGACAACTGTTCCTTTCAGCCCCTGACCACCAGGGTGCCCTTCCTCAGTGCAGTCAAACACCCATTAATGAGTAAAGGAGAATTTGTATGCATTTTTCATACTGTGTTGCTCACAGCTCATAATAGCTTTCTATTCTGCATGATGCTATAGTTTAGTCTCCTACTGTTAAGCATGAAGAACTGCTATAAAACAACAGCTGGTGCTAGCAATATCTGCTTAGTCTGTAACACCACCCAGCAAGTACTAGTACTGAGTGATGAGGAAACTCAAATCTTATTCCATGGTAGCACAGTAAATTCCTTGCCTATAGCTTCCCCTTATAGTTTTCTCCTTATAAAAGTAGAGAGTCAAAATGAGGATCAGGTCCAGGTTCAAAAACCCATGTAACCCAAGGTTTTGTGAAAGCCCCATGGGAGGGTCTTGCATGGCTCTAGGAAGGAGTGCTTCCTATCACAGAAAGTCTAGCCCAGCTGCGAAGTGAATCCCAGGTTGGAGAATGTCAGGTCGTGCTCCATCTCTACATCACTTTGCACCAAAGTGTGGTCTTGCATGTCCTGAAGACAAATTAACCACTTCATAAACCAACAAGAGTTTCCACACAGCAAAACTTTACCTATGGAGTCCAGAAGGAAAATCTGTGTTTATCAAATTCAGTTTCATTTTGATATCTTTTTCAAGTTCAAAACTGGAAGTGAAAAAACATTATGAGCTCTGTCAGTCCAGAAATTTCTCGTTCAAGACTATTTTGAATCCCAACCCTCCTCTGACCTAGCTGCAGCTGAGACCTTCTGTTTGACCTCATTTGCAAATTTAACAAGAACAATCTCTGGCATCTTCCAGATCATTAACAACAATATTGATTGGCAGCAAAGCCAGTAAACATTTGCAGAACCCCAGTTTGCAAAGTCTTCTGTTTTGACAAGAAACAGCTTTTTAGCATAGTTTTCCAACCAGTTTGCAACCATCAAATGATAATTCCTTCTAATGCAGTTTCCCTACCTTGATTATGAAAATGTGAGAGAAAAATCAAAAGCTTCATTAATGTCAGGTTACATGATATCCACTGCTTTTCTTTAGAACATGAAATTGGATGATGCTGTCACAGGAGAAAATCAACAGTTTAAAAATGGTGCTGCTGACCTCATTATGTGCTATCTTTTGTTTGTTCCAGTGTTTTCCTGGAAATTAAACTTCCTGGTCTGTACCTTCCTGGAGCCCCATTTTAAAGAGAATTATTTTTGGTCTTTGCCAGGAGATATCCCTCATTCTTCATAAGGTCTCAAAAAGCAGAGAACAGCTCTGAGATTGCTCCAGGCTTTTCTCTACATACCTTACAGTGATTTTCAATGCACCTAGCTGATTTCAAAACAGTCCACATTCTTTTTCTTGCATTCTTCTGTGTTAGCTGCCTGGTGGCTGCTGGACATTTTAGTTGGAGCTGAAGCAAATTCATCATGAAATACTTCAATGTGCTAGGCATCACTCATCCACAGCCTTCACTCCTCACTGAGGAGACCAACACTGCCCATCTTCCTCTTGGATCTAATATGCTTCTACAGTAGTTTTTCATCCTCTATGCCCTTCCTAGTTCTGTAATCATTTTGTGCCTTGGCCTTTTGTCAGGCCTCAAGCCTGTCCTCTCAGGCTCACACACTGTTCTTTTGTATTCCTCCTTAGTAATCTGACCCAGTTTCCATAGTCTCAACTGATCCACTTTGCATTTGTGGTGACTGAAGGCACCATGACTTGCACTAATAAACAAAGCCTGTTAGATGCACAGACAAAGCTAGCCAGAGAGATCTGGGCCACAGCCCCCCATCCAGCACACCCAATTTCTCCCTGCATACTGACAGGAGAAGCTTTTGCCTGCAGAAAAACAGGAGACAGGCAACTTCCTTTGGGGTGCAATTAGTAATTATTTGCACTAATGTCTAAAAACTGGCCTGTGACTCAGCTGTGTCAGATACTCAATGTACTGAGTAAAGATAACTTCCTTAGAAGATGAAGGCATCGCATGCAGAGTCAGTAGGGCAGCAGGGGGACTGGGGAGCAGACCCTGAGATGGAAGCAGCACAAGGCAAAGGGCAGGGAGCTTCCTGCACATCCCTCGTTCCCTGTGATCTGCTGCCCTCAGAGCATGAGAGAAGCAACAGGAATCAGGGAAAATTTTGAGCGGCCTCATGGGCAATAATCCCACCATGTCAGTGGTCTACCTGGTGTCAAGATTTGAGGGTGTGAAGCATTAGAGATGTTAAGGGAAGACGGTAAAGGGCCAGCATAAGGAATCTGGCAGGTCTTAGCAGGTCATTTGCCACAGCTGTGGGAGGCTGCAAAGGCATTCATCAAGAGCACAGGGTGGTATCAGGGAAGGGATACACTTGAAGGGTCCTAAAAAAGACAGCAGCTTTGCTGACACTTCAGTGTAAGAGCTGCCTGCAGGCAGAGGGGAGATGGTCACAGCAAGTTGGCAGAAACAAAACTCTCAAGATGTCTTAACTGAGCAGAGTGGGCAGGACTGCATTTGCTGAGGCCAAAGGCAAGGACAGGGCAGTCACTGAGACAGTCACATTCCCAAGTTCTGGCACATCTGGGCTCACTGAAAAAAAATCTTGGTGAGCGGAAAAGATTCACAGCACTTTTCCAGGTATTTTGTTACTCTGGAAACCCAGTTAGAGAAAAAATTTGAGTTGGTTTAAGGGTTATCCACCAACCAGCCCACACACAAACATCTAGCAAACCTGCAATAAGTTGATCAAGCTCCAGACCCACCATAGATATCAAAGTCTCTCCCTGCACTGTTTACCTGGTAGCACCAGCAGGAACATGAGGCCTAGGTAAGGCTAATTGCCTGCACAGATGGATGAGGAGGGCTGAATTTTTTAAGCATTAGGCAGAAAGTTTGCAGAATTTTGAAGTAACTTCAATATCAGGGCCCAGAGGAAAACTCAAGTCAAAGACAGCAACAGAATGCTGACCTGAATGATAATCATGGTACTGGGGGCAGATCAAGGAGGAAGATTGAGGGAAAAGCATGGGGAGGAGACCGAGAACTCGTCAGCAGTGTTTAGATTGCGCTGAGATGCAGCCTCTCTGGAGGAGAGTCAAGAGACAGCCTGAGCTTTTCATATGGACAGGAGACAGGACTGGGCTGATGAGGCACATGAGTCATCAGTACAAGATCAGGAGCTGAATATTTCTTTGCAGAGGTTATTCCCTGGTAAGGCCCGAAGATGCCACTCAGAGGCAGGTGTCCTCACCACAAAGTCAGTGGACAACGTCATTGCAGCTTGGCCCCAGGTCACACTGCTGCTGAATAACCCCAAGGTGAGAACAGCCCAGCATGGCCACATCATTCCAACAGCAAGGAGCAAATCGCCATAGTCTTAGAGCAGACATGCAGAAAAGCCACAGTACTGTTCATTAAGGATCTGTGGGAAGGTTATACCTGAGTGAGAAGGTTAGATACACAAGGAGAAAATACTTTGAAAAATGTAACTGATCTCTTACTACTATGGAAATGGAGCTTGAAAAAAATCACTGTTTGGACACTAGGAAAGGGCCCTGAAGGAGGAAGAACTCAAGCTTGGTTTTGGCATGTTATCAAAACACATTGTAATTGGAGTGATGCCTATCACCTGGCCAACCTGTTCCTCAGAATGAAAACAAAAAGCCAAATTCATCTGAATAAACTAATTGTACCAACATAACAATGAAACCTCATTGCCTCCAGCAGTTCAACAGCTCTCCTGGGCACAGATAGGAGCACACACCTCTGTCCATGCCAGGCTGGGACAAATCCCACACCAGTGGTGGGAACATGGGCAAAACCCAGCAGCTGCCACAGGTGGAGGTTTTAAGGCCCCAAACTCACCCTGAGCCAACAGCAAGCACAGCCACCAGCTCAGCAGCCACCAGACCTGGCTTACGTATTGGAAGTCAAGGCAATCTATTTGTGGATGCCTCAGTGCACCCCCTGGCTTAGAACATGTTTGGATAGCAAACAGGCAGTGGGAATTTTGCTCCACAAATTATTAAGCCTCTCTCAGTCCAGCAGTAACTGTTACTGAATCACTTTGAGGAAAAAAACTTCCTCTTACTTCAGAGGGCTCCAGATCAAGCCCCAGCTATACTTTTATTTCTACATGGTAGAGATCTGAAATTAGAAATAAAGCCCAAGTTAACATTTGATACCTGGACCTTTTCGTATTTTCTAGAATCTTTTTTTTTCCAGCTAGAATGACCCAGATGTTTGCTTGACAAGAAAAAAGATTCCTGTGGCAAACATTTTGTTCATTCATTCACTTTGTAACACACTAAAGAAATCTTCCCAGAACTGTCCACATGTTCCATGATGCTGATCAAAAGTATCATTATTAACAAAGAACATCATTTGACAGGACATGTTCAGAAAAACCTTCTTCTGTACCAAGACTCAGATCAGGAACCCAGCATCAAAACACAATGCCCCAAAGAGCCCTCCTGTGCAGAAAGCATAAAAACAGAGGGGAAGGCACAGGAAGAGCTGTGGAGCAGAAATCCCACATCTTCTCTAGTGCCTACATGCTCAGCATAACCACATGCCCTGTGGTACAGAATTGCCATCACCTGTAACAGGCCATAACCTTTATACTGGGTTTGCAAGGACTCAGGACTGCAAAGATGTGGAGACATAGGATGCAATGTAGATGCATGGCCAGTTAATGAAATGCAGGCCTGAAGCTGGGCAAAAGCAATTTTAGGGGGTGACAAAACACAGAAGCAGTATCTAATATATGCAGAGTACACTGCATATAGTAAATTCAGACATGACATAGCCACAGTCCAATGAGAAAAGAGCAAAAGTGTAAAGACAGGTTAAAAACTTAAAAAAAGTTACCCCAGCTGAAACCCAGAGCAAGCAAAAAAATCCCTGACATGAACACTGTAATCCTACCAGCAAAGGGCTCAGCTAGTGACAACTTGCTGCAGCCCCCATGTCACTACCAGAATGAAACTGCTGGCCTCAGCAGCCAGAGGAGCAGGGCAGGGGTGAGCCCAGCCCCAAGAGTGAGTAAAAATTAGGTGCACATATAACAATTTTAATTGTGTTATTCCTTGTTACAACCAATTTTTAAAACGATTGGCTTTACCTACTCATAAAGCATGCTCTTTGCCCATTAACAAAATGTTGAGTGTAACATCAGCATTAATTTGAGCGAACACGGGCTCAGCACAGGTCATTTATGTACTGTTTAACAGGATTTGGTGGTACTTCCCCTCTGACTGGGTTTGCCTATGGAGGCAGCTCTCCCAGTTACAGCCAACACTGCTCACTCCCCATCTGTGCTCCCTGAAGAAACCTTTGCAAAGACCACGAGAAGCCTGCTACCAAAGCCACAAATTAATTTTTTGTTGTGTTGAGCACCATAAAGCCCTGTAATCATGTCTCAGTGGCAGTGTCCCCTATCCCACAGCACCATCTCGTGGGAGACTGCAGCTTTAAAAAAGGAACCAGCAAAACCACCAGCTTGGATTAAACCTACTTCCAAGCATCCCATTGCCCTTCCTAAGGCTTCCAGTCCCTGCAAGAAGCTGCCGCAGCACAGCAGGACCAACACTGCAGCTTCGCTGCATCATACCATTTCCTGAGGGCAACTAGAAGGAGTGACAGAGCCCCACCACAGCATAACATCACCATGAGCTTATTTCTCCAGGAGGAAGCAAAACATCCTGCACCACACCACAAAAACCATGCCCTTTAACATGCTGGGAAGGATCTGGGCTCAGAGCAGGAGCTGGAAGAGCAGCAACTATTTAGCCTATCTATAAAGTACCCTAATATAATTCTTTCCTCTCTGAAGCCCTTTGAGCACTGCTCAACTCCTGGGATATGATCAGGAGGAAGAGCCCCCATGTCTTGCAGGTCATGCCAACAACCGGCAAAGCCTCCAACTGCTCAGCTCCAATTAAATATCCCTGAAAAGTCTCCCCAGGCAAAGCAGTTTCATAAAATCTTTGGGCAGGTTGGGAGATCATACAGCCAACCCAAAAGCACACACCTTGTGGATATAAAAAGAAGTTTGGATTAGAAAAGATTTTCATCTTCAGAAATATTTTGTTTGTGGTTCTGTTGCTTGGCAGCCATGACTGAAGTGGGGCAGACATTGCTTGCCCAATTTCCCCCATATTCAAGAGATTTCCCACATCAGGGCTCCATAGAGCAAGGGAGAGGGGACTCAGTGGGACTCAGACTCAGTGGCTGCAGGGCAGGCTCCTGCCCAGGGGCTGTGCCAGGGTCCTCCCTGGTGTCCTAGAGAGCACATTGGAGGTGTAATCACCACCCCTCAGAGCAACAAAAATGTGAAAAACAGGTTTTAATTAAGTTTGTCTAATTTCCGCATAGGTTTATGGAAAAAGCCTGCCTGCAGCTGCAGACTGTTCACTTGGATACAAGGAAAATCAGAGACAGCCATGCTCAAGGGCTCTTGTGCCACAGATCACTGCCTGGGTCCTACCTCAGGGCAAGGAGACACTTGATGCTTTCCTCCTCCCAGAAGAGGATCAACAGAGGCCATTTCAGTTGCACCACTTTTCCTTATGGGCATTCTCCCCCCCCCACACACAAATCTCCTGCTGCCTTTTATAAAAATATCACCCTCCTGAGCCAGCACTGCAGTGGGAACACAGGAGGAGTGACAAACAACCCACTGCCTTGTGTCTGCTACAAACATTGAGATAAAGCATACCAAATAAGCTCTACAACTCTGTAGTAATGCCTCAGCCTACACCAGGCAGCAGCACATCGCCCTCGGCCACGTGCTGGGACTCCCATTCGGTGAGCAACCATCTGCTCACAGAGGCAGGAGACCCAGATGTTTGGCTGCATCTCCCACACATACCCCAAACTCAAATTTAGCCTCTGGCTTGCAATTGTAGGAGCTCAGTGCTTCTGGTTCCTTTATATACCAGCCCCAAAGGGTTATTAACATGCTAAATTTATACCAGCACATGGGAAATGTGGTGTATCAAGCATCCATTAAGCTTTCAGATATCCTGCTGAGCTAACATCCAGGCTGGTTTGTTTTCCTGAGCAGTGAGACCTTGGCAATGGGGAAAGCACTACACATGCTGGTCCCACAACCAGTACCAGTCACAGGCAGCAGGGCAAGCACCTTCATTTCCCCACTTAGACATCCCTGAGGAGAAAGCCAACAGAGGGGACTTTTGGTGGCATTTTATCCACCCACACCTTCTCCACTAGATGCTTAGATCTGCAGCGACTCATGGCCACCACAAAGCCACCCTGTAGGGCTCAGCATGGCAGAAACCAAAGCTCATCCCACTGCTTTGTCCATGCCCTCAACAAACCATCCCTGGCAGTAAAATTCTGCCAGCTCTTGTCCCAAAGCTGTTTTTGCACACTTCTCAACCACGAGCCCTTGTGCTCTCCCCCCCCAACCCAGGAAATTCTGACCTACCTCTACAAAGCATTGGCTGCAAGCTTAAATCTCCCAAAACATCCCAAGAGCCCATTCTCATGGGCTTCTTTCAAGGTTTATTAAACAATTTGTCAACCTATCAGCCCATCTGCTCCCCAGTGCTTCCACACATCAAACTCACAAGATACTCAAGCCTGGCTCACTCTGTTTTATGGGAAATGGGGCTAAAAGGAAAGACAGAAGGGATTTGCTGTTGGCATTCAGAGCTTTGGGAATTCAAGCACAGCATGGAAAAGCTTCAGCCCCATTTCAAACTCTGCTATGATCAGGTAGGAGACCAAAATTTCTACCCACACCATAGGACTTGCTTAGAGCTTTAAAGCAGAGAAGATTAGGCCCTCTATTGCAGAAGCAGAAACTCCCAGCAATTAAACCAAAATAGGCTTTCCATTAATGAGCAGTAATTAGGGCTGCTACAGAGCCAAGCAACTCTGATTTCATCCAAAGCTGGGAGCTGTGCTCTTGTGCACTGGCCAGCTCATTACAGTTGCTTTGTTTGCCATCACATGGCACAGACAGAACTGAAGACACCTCACCTCATCCCTCCTCTGCCACCAGAGTCACTCAGTGGGAGCCAGGAGCCAGGCACATTGGCTCCCAGTGATGCAGAGCACCAAGAACATGGACACACCACATTTCATACACAAAATATTTATGTACATGGTGCAGAGAAACGCCTGGGAATCTCAGCCCAACACCAACCACAGCTGCAGGCAGAGGCAAGGAAGAATCCCGCACACCATCATACCGTGTGCTCCAGTGCCAGCACCACGCAGCACACCTGCCCAGAAATCCATTCTTGCACCAAAACAACACAGCACTGCTACTGCAGTATCACTTCTTGCCATAGCATTCCCCCCACACCACAGACAGGGGCCAGGTGAAGAGGATGAATTAGTACAGCTGAGCCAGGCAAGCTGGGCTTTAGGCTATAAATAAGGGGATTTGAAGTCTATTTTATGTTAAGTATTTGTTTCTTATTCAGTATGATTGTTTTTCACAACATCCACTACTTAAAAGGTGGCTTGGTTTTACTGACATCATGTGCTCTAAAGACTTTAAAATGCCTAAAATCTTAAACAAATCCCATTTAGTTCAAATAAAAGTGATGCATGTGTAAGTTTTACTCCTGAAGAGGCACTCTAAAGAAATCCCAGATTCCCTGTTTAACGCTGACCTGACACAAAGCTGCTTAGCTTGTGAGAGAGAAGCTGAGAGCATGGGACAAGCAATGCAGCTGCAGCAGCACTGCTTGTACAGCACCCAGCACCCACTCACTGAAGAGGAGAGGGAGAAGGAGTGCAGGATCAGGGGCCCAATTCAAATCACAGAAGATGGGGCCTTCCTCACACCCTGAAGACAAGCACTTTTGGGTATAGAGGCCATTCATAACAAATTCACAGGGATTTGGTAAGTGGACCGTTCTCTTTGGCTGACCTAAGCCCCCTTGAACACAAAGGGTTTGGTCTCTGCACTGGCTCTCCTCTGAATTTTGCAGCCTGAGCTCTGCACTGCTAATCAGAAGTAGCCTTTAGACAGCACATCAAACAGATATGAAAGGCAAGGAGGAAGTAGTAGATCTAGGACACATAGGATGGAGTGGTGAAAGGCTCCTTCTGTTGATCAAAGAGACCTTCTCACTGTATTTAAAATTTAAAGTTCATTTAAAGTCATTGGGTTGCTTCTCTCATACAGCCAGCCCTCCTCTTCCTCACCACACACAGATGCCTCACTCCTCTTCCTCACAGGGATCCACCACCAGCCTCCATCCACAGCCCTCTCCCCTTCCTGTGTGGGGACAGAAGTGATCTCCATGGGGTCTGGTCAGCACCACTGGCCTGAACAAGCAGCCTGCATGAGCATGAGAGGCCCAGGACACAGACATGCAGAAGCATTTGCTGCTTCTTCCAAATCCTCAGAGTTTGTGCCCAAGTTTTCCCCCAAAATAAGTTCACACTGAACAAGATTTCTGATCAGGCAAGTTAAAACCACTCCAAAGCAACTGGGATGAGCCACCCAAGGACGCACATCAGCACCATGCACATAGCCACAGACCACAGCAGGCCATGGGGGTCAGTATGCAGAGCCCAGCCACTTGAGCTTGCCCATCAAGGGCCATAGCCTTGCTGTTAGAGGGAACACTCCTTGCAGCTCAGCTTTCCTGTAGTGCTTTTTTCTCCCAACAGAAGCACACACTGAGGTCCCATCACCTTGTCTGGTAGCTGCAAACCTCTCCCCCACATACAGAGGTAGCTGTTTGCAAGCCAGCTGCTAAACCCCAGAGCCACTACAACAGAGCTCACACTTACCTTCTTCTAGAAGAACAGCAGGGATGGAGCAAGGCTGAAACAGAGTCCCAACAGCAGAAATTGCACTAAAAAGACACTCCTAGCAGGTACTACAGCCAGGAAATAAAAAGGACCTGGGTCTGAGCTTAAATAGAGCTTCTGGACCACAGGTGGAAGGCGTGAGTAGGGTCTCAGGTGAGGCTCATCAGGGCATTCAGGCTTATTAGTGCAGCCGGGGCAGCCTGGGAGGCAGTGATGCTGCTTGGGTGAGCTGAGCTCAAGCAATGAGCTGATTCTAGTTCAGCTGATGGAGTAGGTCAGCTGAGGTGTACTGGGCAACATAAAGGGAAGGCTGAATGGGTTTTTCTCTCCTTTGTGCTCAATTGTTTTCTATATTCTGATATTAAATGGTAGTCTGTTTATAGAGCTATGCAGTACAGTTTCTGTCTTTCCTTAGGAAACCTTGCCTCAGAAAGGTCCTGGTGGCTTTTGTGGCCCCTTTCCCTCTCACTGGTCAAGGGCTGTCCTGTGCTGACCACAAAGTCTTCTCCAAAAGGCAAGTGCAAACACAGCTGGGCTTGCCCTGGGGTCAGACCTGAAAGGCCTGAGCACTGGCATGGCTTCTCAACAGCCAGGTTAGCGAAGGAGGAGAATCTGTTTTGATTTTTCCTTATCTTTTTCTGATCCTCTGGTTGAGCTGTGTGTTTGCTGCCCCTATCCCTCCTCAGCTGGGCATCCAGACAAACAAAACATCCTCCAGCACCAGTTCGGTCTTATCAGCAGAAATGCAGACACGGTAACATCGACGCGTGCAGCTGTATGAGCCCTCCTGTCTCATTTCCCGTTACTAAATACTTTCGGTACCCTATTTTTAAGGAACTCGTTCTGCAGCCAGGAATTTTCTTGAAGCACCGCTAACAGGAACTCAAAGGCAGCTGCGCTGCTTCACACGGGCACCAGGTGGCAATGCCGGGTGAGAAATGGGGCAGGAAGCGCTGATTTGGATGATTATTGCAGAACTGCGTCCCTGCCTGTCAAGGACCTGGGTTTGCCCCAGGAGAAGGCTGGCGGGTGGCAGGACCTGCCTGGCCCCTGGTGATGTCCTTGTCCCCACCGCCAGCGGAGCAGCTCCCCTGGGGAGGAGCGAGGGGAGCCGGCAGGCTGGGAGAGCCTCCTGCTGCTGCTGCAAAGAGGGGGCACTGAGCAGCAGCGAAACAGCCCAGAGCGCCCTGGACCGTGCCTTAAGGGGAGTCTGGGGGGGTCTTGTGGCTGATCCATCCTCGCATATTCTTATATATCAGTGTGGGTTGGGGAGATGCTGGTGTCGTGCCTTGGAAACCAGGTGCTGCCCTGATCCTGGGGTGCCATCAGCATCTATGGGGCTGCTCAGAGCCCCTAAATCCCCATGGCTGTTCCTGGACTTGGGGCCCATCTCCAAACCCCAGCAGCCGTTTGGATGGGAAACACCCCTGTGCTCTGTTGCACAAAGCCGTGCTGGTGCCGCACGCTTACAGGTTGCCGCTGACCCCGGCAATGTTGGATGCTTGGCTTTTCCTCTCTCCCCCCTCCTCTTGCAGGCAGGCAGCGCTTCCCACCCTGCTGATGCTGGATGGAGAGAGCTGGCGTTTGGGACACAGCTCGAGGCCCGGCAGAGGCCGGCAGCACCTTCCCCGGGGGCACATCAGCCCCTGTCTCCTGCCTGGCCGAGGGGCTCTTGCTGGCATCTCTCAGGCAGCAGCAAATTGGGGAAAAATCGGTGTTATCTGTGCTGGGAAAGGTGGAGAACCAAGGCAGCCCGGTTGCTATGGCTGCCGCAGAGCTGGCCTCGACACAGCGCTGCATCGGGCAGCGAGTGGATGCGCACGGCTGGCGAGCAACACATCCCCCAGGTGTGAGCGTGGCACCGCGGCGGGGCAGGTCACAAGCCCCGTCCCCTCCATCCCCACAGCCGCGGCCTCCCCATGGTGCTGGCTGCTCCCCAGGCTGCGTGTCCCCATCCTTGCCCCTCTGACACCAAAAACCCCATCCCTGAGTGCAGCACTGGGGAGGGGAAGCACAGCACTCGCACTGAGCGGTGCATGCAGGTGTTCAGAAATAACGCGTTTGGAATATTTGTCATTCAAATATATATTGCTCAATACCAGTTTCAAGCGTTGTTTGTATAAGGGAGATGCTGAACGCTGGCTAAGCACCTGTAAATATTTTCCCCTCCCTAATAAATTATGGGATCCTCAGGTAATGGGGTTTTCTTGGCTTTGGGGTCAATCTGGTAGGAACTGGGCCAGCGCCTGGGGCCTGCTATAGCCTCGGAGGCTACACCCACTGCCTGCTGCTGCTCCAGTGCTCTTTGCTAGGAGCTTTTCAGCATCTTAACCCAAAATGCACTTGACAGCAGCCTCAGAGGTCTGGAGTGGAGCCAGCAGGGAGGGAGCTGCCCTGGGTTGGGAGCAGACAGCGCCCAGGACCTGATCCAGAAGGGTGCTCAGGTGAGTGTGGGGTGGATGAGCAGAGCTTTCCTCGGCGCTGCCCAGGGCTGTGCCGCATCCTGTCTCCGGCTGGCTGCCGGCCAGCCCTCCCGAGGGCCCAGGGGGCTGGTTAAGCTCATTGCTTTTCTTCCAGAGGCTTCAGAAAGCTGCCCGCCCGCATTTAATTCAAATTTATTGAATAATTCTCCCGGGATCAGCTAGTTCAAGGCCAGCCACTAAAACAGCCCCTCGATGAGATGAGTTTGGCTCAGCGTCTCCGAGCGCATCTCCGCAGCCGTGCCAAGGGGACAGCGAGTGCAGGACCGGGCGTCTGGCCCGGGGTGGCTTTGGCTCAGCTCTAACCCTGGCTGCCTACATTGCCTCCAGCCCCAGGGAGTGTTTTGAGGTCTGTTAGCGTCCCTCCCTTCTCCACCCCAAACCTTTCTCCGCCTTTGAGTGGTTTTCCCCCAGGCAGTGGTTCTGGCGTGGCTGGCTCCGCTCTCACCTGGCTCCAAAGGTGGGGAGATGCATGCACTGGGTGCACAGCCTGGGGCCACCTGGACAGGAGCAGGATGTCCTGGATGTGACATGTGCCACCACATGCTGGAGCTGTGCATGTGCTGACACCATGGGTCCGGTGTCCCCTGGGAACATGTAGCAGCACTGGGGACAATGTGCAAGCCATGCACCCCCTGTGCTACACCGGCCTGGCTGGCTGGCTGGGGAAGCCGGGGAGCCCCAGCTCACGTGGTGCTGGACCCTCACCCTTGGTCAGGGGCAGCTCCGGGAGTGCCGCACGTGTCCCTTCCTCATGGCATCCTTGTCCCCAGGGACAAGGCTGGGGACACAGCTTCTGTCCCTTGTACCCCTGCTGCACTGCAGCTCGGTGAGGGCAGCACACGCCGTGCCTTGTGTTATGCAATTAACAACTGCTCGGCGGAAAAATAACGATCCTCGTTAATGAGCACGGCACTGGGCAGTCGGGGCATGGCACCCTGTGCAGGGCATGGGCAGTCACGCAGCACGAACGAATCGCAGCTCCGCTAGTGATGCTGGAAGTCACCAGGCTGGGGACACAGCCCTTTGCTCACTGGTTTTGCACCGAAGCTGCTGGGGGTCCTGCCCCATCTGCAGCCAGTTTGGGGACAGAAGGGACCAGCACAGCCTCACTGGGCGTGATGATGGGGCAGGCAAGAGTCCCCCAGCAAGGCTGGTGGGGACAGCAAGTCCCTCGGTCCCCAGGACATGGTGCGGTGACAGAGCCATTTCACCAGCCCTCGCAGCCAAAACAACTGCTGCATCCCCCAGCCTGCTGCGGACAGGGGGACACCGTCCCCAAGCCTCTACGGCAGGAGGGGGCGTGGGGTTTATATCAGAAGCTGACCGAGGTGTGCACGGGGCTCTGCACCTTGGCCAGGCTCAGGTTTGCCCCCGGAGAAGAGATGTTGCTGCATCGGGGGCACGCTGCTGGGCACGCAAAGCCGAATTTGAGCAGCGCAGGGGGGAACGGGGCTCCGCTTCCTGCTGCAAGGACGCGTCCGGCCACCACGCTCGTGCCGCGCTGCCGCGGGGGCAGGCACACAGGAGCATTTTTCAAAACCGGCCTTTGGATGCTCGCAGCGGGTTTGGGGCTGGGTTGTTAACGTACGAGAGACGCGTGCCGGTGGGTGGGAGCATTCGCTGCTGACGGCTTCCCCCCGGAGAGGCACCGTGCAGCAGCATGATGGGGCTGCGTGTGCCCTGATGGCTTGGCAGGCGGCCATGGGACGTGTGGTGGGGGGCCCCAGGGACCCCTACCCACGGGGTACCCCAGGGACCTTTGCCTCTGGGGATGCCCTGAGATTACAGTGGACCCCCCCACTCTTGGGGGTCCCACTCATCCTAAGGGGGCCCTGGGGACCCCTAACTCACTGGGACCCTCGGGACCTGCACTGCTGCGGATGCCCGGGGGACTCTCACCTCCAAGGCTGCCCTGGGGGACCCACGCTTACAGGGACCCCCAGGGGACCTGCAGTGCCGGGGATGCCCTGGGGGACCCTTACCCTTAGGCATCTCCCAGGGCCCTCCAGCCCTTGCGATGCCGCGGGGGACCCTCCCCCACGGGGATCCCCTGTCCCTAGGGATGCCACC
>VXAA01007387.1:1402428-1418415 GCA_013399115.1 Anseranas semipalmata
CGGAGCGCAGCGGTCGGGACCGGGACCGGGACCGGGGCCGGGGCCGGGGTGCGGGCTGACGGACAGCAGCTCGGAGGCGTCGGACTGCAGCGCCTCGGAGGAGGCGAAGCTGCTCTCGCTGGAGCTCAGCGGCAGCGATAGCGAGTCCCCGGGCAGCGCCCCGCCGCCGCCGCCCTCGGCCGGCGAGGCCTCGCCGCTGCCCGAGGAGCCCTCGGCCGCCTCCATGGCCAGCAGCCGCCTGCAGCTCAGCACCTCGCTCGCCTTCTCCGACCTCACCGAGGAGCTGCTGGACGCCGGCACCGACGGGCTGCTCCGAGAGCTGGAGGACCTGCGCTCCGAGAACGACTATCTCAAGGTGGGCACAGTGCGGCATCGCTGGGCACGGTGTCCCTGGGCATCCCCGGGCATCCCATAGCATCTGTGAGCATCCCATAGCATCTGTGAGCATAGCGCGGCTTAGCATCCCTGGGCATTCTTGGGCATAACAGAACATCCTTGGACATGGCATGGTGTTCCAGGACATCCCTGGGCATGGCATCGCTGGGCAAGGCATCCTTTGGCATGATGTGACATCCCTGGGCATGGCACAGCATCCCTGGGCATAGTGCAGCTCAGCATCTTTGGGCACCCTTGGGCAAGGCACGGCGTCCCTGGGCGTAGCGCAGTTCAGCATCCCAGGGCATAGCTCACATCCCTGTGTGTGGCATGGCTCAGCATCCCTGGGCATGACTGGTCACGGCACAGGTGGGCACAGGGCACGGCTCAGCTCAGCCCAGCCTGGCATAGCATCGCTGAGCACAGCCTGGCATGGCTCGGTTCAGCAGCACGGCACAGCCAGGTGCAGGGCTTGGCTTGGCCCAGCCTGGCATGGCCTGGCACGGCCTGGCTGAGCCCAGCTCGGCTCAGCATGGAGAAACCCTGCGTGGCCCAGCTGGGCATGGGACAAAGCTTGGCTTGGCCCAGTGTAGCCCAGCTTGTGGCATGGCTCAGCGCGACACAGGGTGGGATGCTGCTGCTGTCCTCTCTGCCTGCTGCCACTGCCAGGCCCCAAGGGGGAGATTTTCCAGCTCATTTCCCTCCACCGGTCCCCATGCACGCTCTCCATGGGGGCCCCAAGCTCCCCGGGGACTTTTTCCAGGCGTGCGGCGTGGCTGGCTGGTGCACGGGCATGTGGTGAAGCCAGGGCAGGCTTGGGGACAAGGAGCTTGGGGACACGGGGGGGCACAAACAGTGGACAGATGCTGAGTCCAGCAGGCTGCAGGCATTTTGCATCCTCTGCTCTTCTTTAGGGTGCAGCTCTGGGTGAGATGCTTGTGCCACTGTCCGGGCTGCAGTAACACCCTGGGTGGGGGGGTCAGGAGTCGATAGCATGCTTGGTGGCTTCTCCTTCCATGTGGCAGGTTGGAAAGCAGGGTGGCTCGCAAGCACAGGTGCCAGAGTTTGTGCCTGTGCTGGGATTACTGCTGCGAGGTGAAAACTGGGCGCTGGGTGCCGCGCCGGAGATGCTCAGCCAGGCCCTTTGTCCATTAGCAAAGCCCCAGCTTGCAGCTGGTGTCCAAACTCCTGCCAGAATTAGCAGCAAGAGCTTAAGGGCTTTGATTTACTGAGAGCTGGAAAAATACAGATGAGGCCCCTCCGGTTTCCAAGAATGCGTGTGAAAATGCTGCTGCTCCGGCCGACCGCGCGATTGCTTACTCCATCTTCACGTGATCTTCACGGCAAGCTGCAGGCGTGGAGGGCTTGGGGTATTTCACGGCCCTTGAGGAGCAACAGCTTAAATTCCTGGCGGGCAGGGAGCGGTGCCCAGAACCACTGCAGGGACATCGGTGTGTCCCCCCCCGCTGCGTTTGGCAGGCAGGGATGTCTGTGCGGGTCCCACCACCCGTCCCCCATGGTTCCCCGCAGTCCCACGAGGTGGGGAAGCAGCAGCGAGATGCGAGATCTTCCCAAAAGCGCAGCTCCCGTGCTTCTGGCTCTGCAGGGACAGGTTCCTGCCGCCCGTTTTGCAGCGCGCACGTTTCGAGCATCGCCACGGCGCAGCTCTCCTGCTCCCGCTGTCGAGTTTTCCATGGGCATCCTGTGGCATGTTTTCTGCAAGTAGCAGCGGGTTCCTGACCCGAAAGCACACCACGCCAGCTCCAGCCGGGCAGAAGCCCCAGCCACACGCACCCATGGTGCTCCAAAAAAAAGCAGAAGTCTCCATGCAGTTTGTGCCCAGCTTCCCTGGCAAGGAGCAGAAAATTGGGCTGGGCTGCAGCAGGGTATGGGGAGCTGCTGGCTTGTGCTGGCTTGTCTGGAAATCCATGGATTTGGGACTTTAGAGCAAAAAAAGGCCGGCCCTAAGCCAACCTGTTGAGCAGCTTGCAGGGACCCCGTGGAGGTGGCAGCTCCCTCCCCTCGGATTCCGACGAACCTGACATGCCAGAGGTGACATGTCCTGGGACTCATCAAAACAGCTGCAGATGAGATTTTAATTTGTTGGAGCCAGATAAAATTGGTGTTTAAAGAGGTGAGCGTTTGGGGCGTTCGGCCGCACCCCGGTGTCACCGGGGGGACGTGCAGGGTGCCACCGCGATGTGCCCGGGCTGCTGAGCCTCGGCAGGGCGAGCCGCCAGCTCGTGTTGCTTCCTTCCCCAGCCGTGATAATCAAATGTACATATTTAAGCACGCCTCGCCCGCTTCTCCTTGCAGCAGTGATTTCTCGAGGCTTAGGGGGGGAAAAAAAATTGACAAAGGCTTTCGGAAAAACACCAGCAGTGCCGAAACGAGCCTCAGGGCCGCCTCTTTCCCAGCCGCTGCCCTTTGGGCCCACGCGTTGCTTTTTGGTTTTCGGTTTTGTTCTTTTTTTGTGCGTGATGGCTCCAAACCGCCCTCCCGAGGTCCTGCGATGGGCAGGAGGCTCTCCCATGGGTGCTGCGGGGCAGGCGGGGACGCGGCTCCGGGTGCCGATAGCGGGGGACCTGCAGCGGCCGCCCTGCGAGGGGCTTGGCAGCCTCCTGCCCCATCGGCTGCTGCCCAGGCGGCAGCGGGCCCCCAGCTGTTTGCCTGTTAATTTATGGGGGCAGGTGTGCAGCTGGGAAATGGGGCTTTTTCCCTCGCTGCGGGGCACAGCGGGGTGTGAGGCGTGGGCTGCTGCGCCGAGCCTGGCACGGAGGGAAGGGCGGCTGATGTTTGCTCTCAGAGCTGCTCCTCGTGCACCTATGGAAACCCCGGGGTTGTCACATGGGGTGTCCCTTACTGAGCTCGCACCCCCCTGTGGGCTGGGGGGAGCTGTGTGCTGAGACCCCCTTGCTGGCAGGGCACCCTGGGTAATTTCCCATAGAAATCCAATCTGATTTTTTTTTTTTTCCCTAGCAAATTATAGCATAATTCCCTCTTCTGTCTGGTGGGGGCTCAGAGTTAATTGGAGGCTGCAGCTTGCGTCCTGTAATCTCGGGGGGAGCGGCGCGTGTTGCTGCTGGCGGTGATGCCCGGCGCAGGGCTCTCCCGCTGCCCCGAGCTCCGCACAAAGGCGCCGACACAAAACAAATCCACGGCTCGCATCCTTCCTCCCTCCTCCTTTGCATCCCGTACCGAGGTTTTGGGGTGCCCACGGGGCTGTTCCCCACAGGCCAGCGGTTGCTGCTTGGCTGTGCCCCAAACCTGGCGGTGCGGGCGCTGCCAGCGGCATGGCAGCCCTCGATGCTGTTATTTGCGTGATCCTGTTTTGCATCCTTTGCTGCTTTCTGCTTCTAAAAGGCGGGGGATCCTGCCGAGGAGCTGTGAGCTGCTCCGGCCGTATGGGGCTGTCACCCAAAAGACGCGCTTGCTCCGAGGGTTGCAGGCTGGCGTTGTTGTCCCTTGTGCTGCTCCTCCGCGGGTGATGCTGGGCTCACGTGGGGTGTTTGCTTCTGCGCACCTTGGGCACCGAAATGAGCCTGGGGGCTGCGCTGCGGGTCCCCAGCACCTTTCCCAAAATGTGTGAATCCCCTGGCAGCCCCTGTAGCCCTGGGAACAGCCCGCAGGTGCTGGCAGGACGCGACTTTGGTTAAAAGTGGATGCCTTTGTGCTACCGGAGAAATGGCCAAGCCTTGCAGCCCCTGCGTGTCGGGAAGAAGTCACTTGTGTCGTCCCCACTGTGTCCCCTCCAGCTGTGCCGTCTCGCCATGTCTTCTGGCGATTTGTGCTCCCCCTGCTCCTCTTTGCCCTCCTCATCTCCATGGCATGCTTTATTCAGCATCGCTGTAGGGTGCTTCACGCTTGCAACACCAGCCCTGAATTCGGGCTGTTTCAAAAAAGGGTTTGTCCCCGCTCCTGGCTCTGCCCTCGCCTTCATCTGGATTTTTTGGTTGGATTTTGCAAAGATGCCATTCCCAGGAGTTTCCTTCACCCATCCAGCGATGCCGCGGGGCTGCTCTGCCTGCTGAAGGCGTCAGCTTGGGCATCCTAAGCTCTCCCCAGCCTGCTGGCATTTTGCTGCTCTCCCACCCTAATCCAGTTATCACGGCTTAGAGGCACCACTCGCCTCGCGGGGGAAGCGTCCCATGCAGCGCCTCGGTTGCCCCCGCAGCCGTGTTCAGGTGTTCAGGTTGCTTCGGTGGTGAAAGCTTTCCCGAGCCACTGGACCCCCGTCTGATTTCACGCTCCCTTCTTTTCTCGCAGGCACTTTGTGATACATCAGGGTGTTTGGTTTTTATTTTAAGTGCTCACGTTTGCCATGCAGGATCTGTCCTCCAGAAGTCCCCTACTCACAAGTGTTTGTTTTCCACTGCGCTGTTGCAAACCGCCTGCTCACCTGTGATGTATAGCGCATTTTTTCCATGAAAACTCCTGAGTTCTTCCAAAACCCACCCCAGCAGCTCCCCGGGCTGGTTTGGCTTTCTGGGCTTTTGCTGGTCTCCCCAGGTTGGTGGTGGGTTTCTATCGGGGACGTCACCCTGGGGAGCATCACAGTTCTGTCTCCTAACATGTGTGCATCCTGTGTTGTGTCCCCGTGGGGTTTTATGGCTGAGCTGGCCCATGGGAAGCATCCAGCACGTGCCTGCAGTGATGCCCCTTGGTGGGGCCATCGTGGCTGTTCCCGGAGCATCCCGCTCCCACCCTGCTCCCTCTCAGGGTCACCTCCAGTTCCTGCCCGCTCCGCAGCCCCAGCACGAAGCCACGCGGCTGCCGCGGTGCTGGCCAGCTCGGGGATAATCGGGGATTGTCTCAGTGACGTCCCCGATTTGTTGTCTCGCGTCGAAAGCCCACAGTGAGCGACTGTGGCTGATCCCTGCAGCTGCTGCCCCTTTGGGCTCCGCTTCGCCTTTTGGGGGGGATCCTCACAGCTGGGGCTTTGTGCCCGGACCCCGAGCAGGGAGGCTGCGTGTCCCTGCTGCCCGAATTTGGGCCAGCTCCAGCCGCCGCGTGCTCTGCCAGCCGAGCACGCTTCCCTTCGTGCAGCTCTCAAGTGGCAATTGCATTGCGCGGCGGCTGGAGGCGCTCAGCGGCGGGGGCTTTTGGGGTAGGAAAAAGGATGCTCGGGCCCTTTCTGGGACCAGGTCTTGTAGAGAGGGATAACACCCGCTGCAGTGGCTGGAGGTGAAGGGGGACCTAGCTCGGTGATTGCTGCCCGGTGGCAAAACGAGGGGAAGCCTCAGGTCCCCGGCGCTGGCAGTCTCTTGCTCGTGTCCCTGTGTTGCCTCTCCACTCCTCTCCGCGCCTGCCGTCTCCTCCTTCCCTCTGACACATCTTTTCCAAGACGACCTACATTTTTCTCGCTGCGGCTGCTGCCTGGGCTGCTCCTGCAGCGAATCCTCTCCCTCCCCCATCTTCCTCTTTACTTCAATTTATTTAAACAGGAGATGCCAGGAGCGGCGCACGTGCTCCTTTGCTTTCTGGGGGTCTCACGGCATCACTGCAGCCCCCAAAGCCCTGCAAAATCCCCCCCCTTCCCCAGTGCATGGCTCTGCAGGGCTGGGCATTGCATGGGGCTCCTGTGGGATTTCACATCCATGTTGGGTGCATTCTGCTTGCAGATGGTCCGGTGGTGTCCCCTGGCTCCGTGGGTGTCCCCACCATGTGCACAGCAGGGTAATGGTGTCCACGAGTCTTTCTGGTGGAAAAAGGAGGCAGCCAGCTGTAGGTCTGGTGTCTTTCCAAGCCTTGGTATAAGCAGTCCTGCCCCATTTGCAGGGGCATCTGGGGTTTGACCCATTTGAACACTTGCAAGGAAGGCTCATGGGATGGAGGAGGGATGGGGAGTGCAGCAGGGAGGTGCCCTGGGGGGAAAGGAGGAGACCAAGGTGGTAGCATCCATCTGCAGGGTGCGTGCTGGCATGTCCCATCCTGTCCCCACCGGTGCCACCCCGGGCACGTGGGGCAGGCCTGGGCAGTGAGAAATGGGCGGTGGGTCTGACCTCTCCTGCGCGCGTCTCCCCGCAGGATGAGATCGAGGAGCTGCGTGCCGAGATGCTGGAGATGAGGGACGTCTACATGGAGGAGGACGTCTACCAGCTGCAGGAGCTGCGGCAGCAGCTGGACCAGGCCAGCAAGACCTGCCGCATCCTGCAGTACCGGCTGCGCAAAGCCGAGCGGCGCAGCCTGCGCGTGGCACAGACCGGCCAGGTGGATGGCGAGCTCATCCACAGCCTGGAGCAGGACGTCAAGGTGATGCTCGGGGGAGTGCGCTCCCCGTGTCCCTGACCCCAGATGCTGGGGACAGTGCCCAGGGGAGAGGGCGGAGCGAGGGGGGATCTGTCCCAAAGTGGTTTGGGGTGAGATGTGCGGATGGGGGGCAAGATGTTGGGGTGCAGCTCCCCCTCCACAAGCTGGGGATCTGGGAACTTCTCCCTTTGGCCATTGCGGAAACCTTGCAGAGCCCCGGGCTGGCGCAGGGACAAGGTGACCGCTCTGGGGTGGCGTTGCCTCGCCCTCCCCGGCTGCCAGCCCGGTGCCGGGGAGTGTTTGCTGAGCGCTCCTGCCGAAACAGCCGCTGCCGGGGGGGTGCAGTGGCAGCCGGGGACGTCCTGGCGCCGGAGAGTGGCTCAAGGAGCAGCTCGGTTTTTCAAGAGGTGACAGAGGAGCCCGAGACCAAACACCGGGGAGGGGGGCTCGGGGGCCGTGCGGGGATGCTCGGGCTGTGCTGGCCCCAAACAATGCCTCCCGCAGGGGCTGGAGCCGGGGCACGCTCGGCTCTGGGGGCTCCTGTGAGGTTTTTCCGTAACCCGATGCAGCAGCTCGCCTTTCCTCCTCCGCGGGGCTGCTCTGCTCGCCCCCCTCCCGGCCGTGCAGCTGCTGCGCCGTGGCGAGACCCCAGCATGGTGGTGTGGAAAAAAGCACAAAAAGGCGACGAGCATCCCGCAGCACCGTGTCATGCTTGGGGAAAGCAGGGTTTGGCCAGCGGAGATAGGGGCAGGGGGCACGGCGGTCACAGCACGTGATGGAGGGGACACATGCGGTGTGCGTGGCCTGGGGACAGGGCGTCACCCAGCATGGTGCCTGCTTCAAAGGGTCCCGGCAGCACCCTGGTGGTCTCCGTGGGTGCTGTTTGGGGGTAGTAGGTGCCCACGAGGTCCTGTCCACATGTTGCGGCCACAGCACGCTGTGCCCAGCCCAATGACAGCCCCGTTGTGTCCCCAGGTGGCCAAGGACGTCTCCGTGCGGCTCCACAACGAGCTGGAGGTGGTGGAGAAGAAAAGGATCAGGTTGGAGGAGGAGAACGAGGACCTGCGCCAGAGGCTGATCGAGACGGAGCTGGCCAAGCAGGTGGTGCAGAACGAGATGGACAAGCTCCGAGAGGTGAGGGGGGCATGGGGGGGACCGGCAGGCGGCCCCAAGGCTCGGCCCCTAGCAGGTGTCCTGGCCCGGTGCCGTGGCAGCCCCTGGCCCTGCTCACATCGCTGAAACCCAAACCGTGCTGCAGATGCTTGTGAAACCCGAGCAGCGCTGCCCTGGGCGAGGCGAGCGCTGTGGTGTGCGGACGGCAGGGCTGTCCTGCCCACCCATGGGAGGGATGCGCTCCTGCACCGCAGCTTCGCGTCGCTTGGGCTCGTCCTTTAGGGCACGGCTGGCACACACGTGGTCCCCTGTGTGTGTCCTGGAAAGCCACACGTATATCTGCACACGAGACGAGGGCGCTCTGTGCCGTCGGTCTGGGACAAGCTCCCGGCCAGGAGCGCTGCTGGTCCCCATGCAGCGAGGGGACATCCCATCCGCTCCATCCTCGGTGACGGGAAAGGCATCCCGGTGACAGCACGGGCATGTAATCCATCACGGCACTCGTAACCCACTTCCCTACTGCCCGGAATGCGATGGGTCCCCGGGGAGCCTCGGGAAGCGGCGCTGGCTGAGCCGCAGGGCAGTGTGCCGGAGGGGATGCGGTGGCACCGTGCTCCTGCACGTGCTGCCTGCCCCGGGGCCAGCGGGGATGGGGACAGGGACAGAGGGCTGTGGAACAGGAGATGTCCCTTCTGCAGCCACGTGAGCCCAAAGGGAACCTTCTCTGGGGTGCTTGGGGCTGCTTGAGTCCTCTGCGGCTGGCAGGTCTGTGCGGGTGGGACATTGCTGGGGACAAACCTGGCTGTCACCTTGGTGAGCCCTGTGGGGACAAAGCCAGGCATGTCGGGTGCTTCTGCAGCGCCTGCTGGGCTCTGCACTGAACACAGGGGCTTGCATCCCCTCTCGGAAAGGGCATGCCTGCAGGCACTGGGGTTACTCACTTATTCCAGAGCGCTAATTAGGCAAACGAGCGAGTTAACAGCCCTCAGCCACCTCCTCCCTTCTGCTGGAGGGCGCAGAGCAGCGGCAGAGCTCGTTAGCAGCAAAGCAAACAGGAGGAGGCTGGGCAGGGCTGGGCTTGCCCCTCGGGCCGGCTTCTTTCTCCCTTGCAAGAGGTTTCCCCGTGGCTGGATCCCCACGGATGGGCAGCGCGTCCCCCAGCACGCATTCGTCCCCCTCGGCTCTACCCCGGCTGCAGGGACCGCAGCACCTCCTGCCCGCTCCGGTGCAGGACGCAGGGCGAGGGCACACTCGTCCCCCCGGGGCGAGGGATGCCGACGTGGCACAGCCAGCCCCCGGGGGGGTTGCAGCAGCTCCAGCGTTGGTCTTGGCCTTAATAGGAAAGCTGGAGCCCGGCACCTTGGCACAGGCAGCAGCTTACATTTCACAGCTGCTTTCTTTGGCTGCTGGGGCCTCAGCGCCAGCTTGGAAACACGCCTGGGGCAGCCCCCGGCCCCGCGTGCCTCGGGGGGCTTCGGCCCCGCTGTGTCGCCCACCCGGGCAGAGCAGGATGGGATGCGTAGCCGGGGACAGGTTAACGCTCGTGTGGTTTTTTAAACCCTTATTGCTCTGCCTGGGTTCCCTGTGTCTCAGCTGTCCTCGCTTGCCTGGGGATTGTCCCTTGTGTCCCCAGGGATGCCGGAGGAACAGTCAGCATCGTCCTGCTGAGGAACTGGGTGCCCTTTGGCTGCTGCTGGGTGCTCCTCGTGCCAGGGCAGTCCGAGAGGCAGGAGGATGATTGCTGGGGGATTTAGGGATGGGAATCCTGCTGCCACGTTCTCGCAGGCTGTCCCCAGCAGTGTGACAGCCCGTGGCTGATCCGAGGTCTCCGTTTGCAGCTCCAGCCGGTCAGGGAGAAAGGCACCAGGGATGTGTCCCTCTGCTGCGTGCACGCAGGGGAGAGGTGGTGGGGAGCAGCAGCTGATGCTCCCAAACTGGGATGCCCCAAAGCCATCTCAGCCTGGGATTCCCCGCTCCATCCTGCCCATGACTCAGCCTCTCCACCGCTCCCTTCCTGCTCCCTCCTTGCTCTCGTGCCCGCAGGGGACATTTCTGGCCAAACCCCATGACGTGATGCCTGGCAGTCCTGCTCCCCCAGCACGAGGAGCTCATCCCACCAGGGCTCTGGCATTTTCCTGGCTCTCACAAGCTGCTGGAGTAGTTGGCATCGCCCTGGCTGCGGTGTCCCCAGCTCCAGGGGGTGGCTGGGTCAATCTGTCCATCCACACTGGGGTGCCATGCTGTGGCCGTGGTTAACGTCTCTCTCTTCTCTCTGCAGAATTCCCTGAAGAAAAGGGGGTCTCGCTCCATCGGGAAGACCGAGAAGAAGACGTCGGTGCAGGTATGGGCTGCGGTGCCCACTGGCGCCCCAGGTAGCGGTGCCAGCTGGTGGCTGCTGTGCCTGGCACAGAGGGAAGTCCTGGGCAGGGCAGTGACATCCCCTCCTTGCAGGGCTTCTCTGCCTTCCGCAGCCCCCTGCACAAGGCAGGGATTGATGTGCTGGGCCATCCTCATTGTCCTCAAGGATCCCTTGTCTCCTTTATCAATGGAGCATCAGTGGCAGGCGGTGGCTTTAACCCTTTCCTTGTGCCGGGGCTGCCTGTGCCAGCAGCTGAGCTGCAGGGTGGTCCCGAGGGGTCCGGGGTCCCCGTAGGCAGCAGCTGGAGGCCGTTGTCTCTGTCCCTGCCTTGTGACAGGCTGCTGGGTGAGTGCGGGGAGGGGGACGTGCCAGCAGCAGGAGGATTTCATCTGTCACTCGCTGTTGCGCTGAGCTGCTGTGACTCGCTAATGCTGTTACCAGGGCTCGGAGGGGCAGGGCTGCCGTTGTGATGATAGAAATGCAAGGGTTTTAATGCCCCCCAAATCCTCTTCCAAAGGCAGAAGACCTGCACGATCTATTCTGGGGAGTAGACCTGCTCCCCCAAAGCCTGGTGGGGAGCCCCGTAAGGTTGCTCCTGCTGAGCGCTGTTGGGAGGGTCTCACCCCGGGGACCCCGAGGTTTCTGGGTGACCCATGTCGCTGCTGGCACATCCCACCCCGCGTGGCCACAAAACGCAGTAAAACGCCCCTCTGCTTCCCACGCTGTCGCTTTCACGGAGCCGAGACCGCCCTCAGTGTGGGGACAGGGCAGGAGGGACCCGGCTGGGGGTGCAAAGCCAGCCCTGGGCTTCCCGGGGTGCCAGTGCCCTGGCAGTGCCCCCCCATCCCCGTCCCCCTCCATGGCTGGGTGCCCCCGGGCGCAGCCGCCTGTGACTCATCGGCGGCTTCCTGGGCCCCTTTCCTGCCCGGCCGCCCTGGGCACTGACAGAAAATGGAGTTGGGGCAGGGACAGGCTCAAAACCGAGCTCTGTCCCCTCTGTCCCCGACCGCAGGAGCACTCAAGGTGCTCCCAGTGCTGCCTGGAGCGTGGGTGTCCCTCCGGCCATGCCAGGGGCAGGGGGAAGTGCCCGGCCGTGGCTTTTTTTTTTTTTTTCCTGGAAAAAACAGGAACTGAGGTCACGTCTGCCCGGCTGGGACAGCAGCCCTGCGGCGCTGTCCCCCCCCCCCGCTGTCCCCATGGCTATATTGAGGAAGAAAGCAGCGCCCCAAACCCATGGCAGCCCCTCTGGGGTGGAGGCACCACAGCGTTTGGTGGCTCCCAGAGCTCTGTGGGCACCGCTGCCCACGTTGGAGGGGGATTAGGGTGCTGGGAACAGGGGGAGCCGGAGATGGGTGTCACCAGCGGGTCCCCTCCTGGCGGTCACCACGCCGGAGTGACCCCACGGCACAGGAAGCCACGAGCTGGACGTCAGGAAATCCTGGTCCGCTGTCCAAAAACTTCTCTGTAGCTGAGAAACGGTCTCTCAGGACAAGCAGCGGAGGTAGTAGTTGGTAACTTAAAATCAGCCTGAGCAAAACCCCAAACACCGTCCTGGGAAGCAAAGGGGCTCGGGCAGGGCCAGGGGCTTGGCTGGGGCTGCCACCCCCGTGCGTGGCAAAGGGTGGCAGCGAGGACAGGGACAGGGACCGGTGGTTGGGAGGAAAGGGGCTGGGTGAGGGGTGGGACCTGGGGAGGTTTCCAGCCCTTGTGAAAAACAAAAACAAACAAAAAAACCACGTTCCTGCAATGCTGCGGCTGTCACCGCGTCCCAGCAAGGCGGCTGCTCCGCCACCGTGAAACCGAGTGGGAGCAAACGTGTTCGTGGCTTGGATTTTCCTCCGTGGTGTCTGGTAGTTTTCCCTCCCCATCACGCGTGGTGGTGGGGCTGGGCTGGGTCCCCACGTCCCCTGCTCGATGTCCCTCAGAGCCACCGCGACCTCTCAGACCATGTCCCTAACGCCTGTCCCCTCTCGGTCCCCAGGAGGACAGCGCGGACCTGAAGTGCCAGCTGCATTTCGCTAAGGAGGAGTCGGCCCTGATGTGCAAGAAGCTGACCAAGCTGGCCAAGGAGAACGACGGCATGAAGGAGGAGCTGCTGAAGTACAGGTCCCTCTACGGGGACCTTGACAGCTCCCTGTCCGTGGAGGAGCTGGCCGACTCGCCCCACTCGCGGGAGGCCGAGCTCAAGGTCCACCTCAAGCTGGTGGAGGAGGAAGCCAACATCCTCAGCCGCAGGATAGTGGAGCTGGAGGTGGAAAACCGCGGCCTGCGGGCAGAGATGGACGACATGAAGGGCCAGGGGGACAGGGAGCTGCCGGGGCAGGACCTGCGGTTCCTGGCGTGCACCTCGGGCTGCGGGGACGCGGGGGACACGGTGGTGGAGCTGCGCCGGCACCTGCAGTTTGTGGAGGAGGAGGCCGACCTGCTGCGACGCTCGCTGCTGGAGCTGGAGGACCAGAACAAGCTCCTGATGAACGAGCTCAACAAGTACAAGTCGGACCACGAGCTGGACGTGACGCTGTCGGAGGACAGCTGCTCGGTGGTCAGCGAGCCCTCGCAGGAGGAGCTGGCCACGGCCAAGGTGCAGATCAGCGAGCTGAGCGGCAAGGTGAAGAAGCTGCAGTACGAGAACCGCGTCCTCCTCTCCAACCTCCAGCGCTGCGACCTGGCCTCCTGCCAGACCACCCGGCCCATGCTGGAGACCGACGCCGAGGCCGGGGACTCGGCGCAGTGCGTCCCCACCGCCGGCTGGAGGGACGGGCACGGCGGCGAGGCCGAGGCGCAGGACAGGGCGCCCGGGGGTGGGAAGGCGCTGGATGGCAGTCCCGCTGCCAAGCTCCTCAAGCCTAAGGACTTCGAGACCCTGCTGGGCATCCGGGACCAAGCGGCGCTCGTCAGCAAAGCCATCGACGTCTTGATTTCGGACGCCAACGGCTTCACCTCCAGCCTGAAGCTGTGCCTGGACAACGAGTGCGTGGGGGGGCTGCTGGCCGAGGCGGTTGATAACAGCAGCGAGAGCCCCAGCGATGCCAAGCTGATGAACGTGCTCCTCATGAGGCTGGGGGTGCTGCAGCAGGACCTGGGCTGCTTCATGAGGAAGGTGGACCACCTCGCCGGCGGCCTTAAGGAGCACGCGGACTCCTTCCCCTTCCCCAGCAGCCACGAGGCCACCAAAGAGGGGCTGCAGAAGGAGCACGGCTCCGACTTCCAGGTACGGGGCTTCTTCCCACGCCCCGCGGCCGCCCCGCAGCAGTTGTTGCTTTATTTGCCACTTTTTGCTGTTTTCTCCTGCTTTAACGGAGCAAACCCCGACCCGTAACGTACCCCTCCTCGTGCCTCCCCAGAGCAATCCCCGAACTAACGCTCGCCTCGCTGCATGCCGTGGCACCCGGGACAAGATAGGACTCTGCTCCAACAGAGTGTGCGCCGGGCGGGAGGTGGTGGCATGGTGGCTGGGGGGCTCACGGTGATGTCCCACCCCGGTGGGGTGGCTCGGCTGCTCTCCTCCATCTGTGGCCAGGCTCCTTGCAGAGCCAAACGTCCCCACCTCTGATGCTCTTTGGTTGTTGGGATGAGCCCCTGATTTGGAAGACCGGCTGGTCAGCATTGTGAGAGCACCCCAAATTGCAAGCACCCAGCTTGGAGGAAGCTTCAGCCCCAGTTGGTGCGCACCGGGACAGTTCCCAGGCAGGGTGATTCTCAGAGCAGACACCAAGGCAAATTTGGGTCCAATGGGGAGCACTTCCATGGAGAGCAGCCTGTGCCCTCCTGGCCCTGGAGGCCAGTTCATGCCAGGACAGCCAGGGTTGGGGACCATGGCTGGGGACATGGGTCCCACCATGGGCACAGGCACCTTTCTGGAGCACACTCACTTGTTCAGAGTCCTATTTTTCTGCATGCTGCCAGACCGCAGTCCCACCAGCCCCAGGTCCCGGTCTCCCCCAGTCACTGCATGGCACCGTAACCGGTGTTTGCACATTTTTTCCCTCTTTCTCTCTTTTTTTTCCCTTCCCCAAACAATCCAGGCCACGTGTCTCCTCATCCTGTGTTTCCTTTTGGTTTCCGCATTGTCTCCCGCCATGGTGATGAAGTTCCTTCTCCTCATCATCCTTTTTGTTGTCTTGTAGTTCTTTACTGTTTCGGAGACCCATTGTTTTGTTTTCTGGCTTTCTTTTCTTCCCGCTCTTTTGGTTTGTTCTCATTAACTTGCCCACGCATGCAGCAGCCTGATTTTAGGGACGCCGACCCTTACCGCATCACCCACACCAAGGACACGGACCCCACGCATCCCCGGAGCTACAAAACCTGCCGGCCCGATGAGAACGACTCCTATGCCACCGAGGTACGAAGCCACCTGTCCCAGGATGGACAGGGAGCCGTGTCCCCTCGGTGGGGCTGGCAGGGTCGGGGCTGCCCCAGGAGAAGCTCGGTGGGAGGGATGCAGAACTGGGAGCTGGGGGATGCTGAGCTTTCCCCCCCGCCCGGTGGGCACCCACCGTCCCTCCCATGCCCTTGCAGATGAAGGAGCTGCAGCTGGTGCTGTCGGAGGCCAACGAGAGCCTGCGGGGGCTGCAGGAGCAGCTCTCGCAGGAGAGGCAGCTGCGGAAGGACGAGGTGGACAACTTCTCGCAGAAGATCTGCCAGGTGAGCTGGCAGTGGCCCCAGGAAGCAGGGGCCCCATATGCATGGCCGTGCCACCCCTGGCCCCAAGCTGGTGACCACCTGGGGACACTGGACCACACAACATCCCATCCTCACAGGGTGCAGGGGCTGAGCGTGCCTCTGTTTGCATGTGGGCGTGCAGCCATGCAGGGCTTCCACCCTTGGTCTTGATGGCCCCACTGTCCCAGGGAAGTTGCAGCTACTCATAGGCTGGGCTGGGGGCATTGAATCTGGGGTCCCGTGGGGAGGAGGCACGACAGCCTGTGTGGGTGCTGGTGGCTCAGCGCATCCCTCCGCAGCTGAAGGAGGACCACCAGAAAGCCCTGCTGCGGCGCGAGTTTGAACTGCAGAGCCTGAACCTGCAGAGGCGGCTGGAGCAGAAGTTCTGGAGCCAGGAGAAGAACCTGCTGGTGCAGGAGTCGCAGCAGTTCAGGCAGAGCTTCCTCCTGCTTTTCATGAAGCTCAAGTGGTTCCTCAAGCGCTGGCGCCAGGGCAAGATAGTGCACAGCGAGGGCGATGACTTCCTGGAGGTACTGTGGGCAGGGGGTGTGGGACACTCGGGTGTCCCCTGTCCCTGGCTGGGTGCTGTGGGCCCTCGGCACCCCATGAGAACCTCAGCAACCTGCCCATGCCATCTCCTGCAGGTGAACAGCATGAAGGAGCTGTACCTGCTGCTGGAAGAGGAGGAGCTCGCCCCGCAGCAACAGGCGGACAACAAGACCTGCAGTGGGGACACCTGGACCCCCAACACGGTGAGCAGGGTGGGCAGGATCGGTCCCCACTGGGTCTCACCATTGGGTGGCGGGGTGGTCCCACGCCCTGGTGGCACCCCATGTCCCTCACCCAGGGGGGTGGCCGCATGCAGGGCCAGGGTGCAGAGGTGGCAGCCCCTGCTCACCCCCCCGGTCCCCGGCAGCCCAACGAGTGCATCAAGACGCTGGCGGACATGAAGGTGACCCTGAAGGAGCTGTGCACGGAGCTGCGGGAGGAGCGGCGCGGCGCCAGCGAGCTGCAGCAGCAGTTCACCAAGGCCAAGGCTGCCTGGGAGATGGAGCGTGCCGAGCTCAAGTGCCACATCGCCCAGGTGGGAGCCGCAGGGNACGGCGGGAATCACAATGAGCAGCTCCGGCAGGCGAGTTTCTATAGCAACGGGGCTGGCACGAAAATCCGACTGCGGGAGCGGAGGATGCTCTTTATTCCTCTGCTGGGTTTGTCTGGGGCGGGCGGGG
>VXAA01007387.1:1418433-1434821 GCA_013399115.1 Anseranas semipalmata
CTCCTCGTGCTGGAGCAGCGCCAGAGCCCTCCTGTCCTGTCCCGCCGGTCCCCCAGCCCGCGTCCGCCCTGCTCTCGTGGTGATGAGGGCTTTCGGCTCCCTTGCGCCATGCTGGCAGCAGCCGGTGGCTGTGCATCTGCTCACCGGAGCAATGCCAGCGTGTCCCGGGCAGTGTTTCTCCATGGTCCCCATTCACGGTACCCAATTCTCCTCTCTCCTCCCCAAAAGCAAGCAGAGCCACTGTGGTGGCAGCACCCCTGTTCCAGGTGCCTTCAAGGCCAGCGGTGGCAGCGTCCTCGGGGACACTGCGAGCCCCACAGGCGATGCCACCCTCTTGGGGCGGGGAGGATTGTAGCAGGGATGTCACCCCGTCCCGTTGGGTGACTGTCTGCTGGTCCGTCTGGCACGATGTGGCTGCCAACACTGTGTCCCCGCAGCTGGAGGCGAAGGCAGGCAAAGGCATCACCGAGCGGGCGCTGCCGGACTGGAAGGTGGCGTTGAAGAGAGAGCGCGAGGAGCACCAGCATCTCCTGGCCGAGTCCTACAGCGCCGTCATGGACCTGACCAAGCAGCTGCAGATCAGCGAGAAGAACTGGAACCAGGAGAAGGTGGAGCTGCTGGCCCGCTTCAAGGAAGAGCAGCAGCAGGCAGAGCAGCAAGCGAAGGACCTGCAGAACAAACTCAACCAGGTATGGTGTCCCCCGACCATGCACGTGTCCTCCAGCCTCTGCCGCTTGCTCACTGTGCGTGCTCTGAGAGTGCAGCGGCAAATGCTTTGCTTGCCCAGAGGGGCACACGCACGTGTTGGGTGACTGGTGTGTTCTCCAGTTGCAGAAAGGAGCCAACCCATGGGCTTTGAAGCACTCTGAAATGGAGAAGCACGGCAGCAACTGGAAAGAGGTGGGCAAGGGAAGACGGCGTGGTCCTGCACCTTCCCATTGGGCTTAGGTCTGTGCTAAAAATTAGGTGGAGGTTGTGCGTACCCCAGAATAGCATCCCCTTGAGCAGCAGTCTCCCAGCCATGGTTGCAAGGGGGCCACCAGGGATTAGGGAGAGGGAGGCAGCAGGGAGCGTGGCTCATCCTGCTGCGGCAAACCCTAGGGGCTTCAGGAAGTTGATTTAGAATCGTTGTGGGCACAGCGAGCACTGTGTAGCCTTGGGAGTGGGGTGCAGGACCTGGGGGTGGTGCTGGAGAGGAGCAGGGTGCAGCCCCTTGCTCCAGCACATCCATGTGCTATGGGCCTGTGCCTGCTGCCACCAGAGCTTGCTTCTGTGTCCTCGTAGGCTCTCAATGAAAAAATCACAGACAAAGAGACAATCTCTGAAGAAGAAGCCAAGGGAACCAACTTAAAAAGGTGAGCATGTTGGTGGCTGTGATCCTCAGGGCATGGAGGAGGTCAGCAGCCCTCGCAGCCGGGCTGGCCTCCAGCTCCAGTTGGACACAGCCATGGTCCAGGATTGTCCTCCTGGGGGTGAGGAGCAGGACTGGGTGCCCAACAGGGTCCCATTGGGGTGGTGCCTCCAGCTGCCCCCACACTGTCACCCTGTCCCGCTGCCTGGCTGGGCGACTGGTGAGCCCTGTCCTCTCTTCTCCCACAGGACAAAGTCCGTTTCCTCCATGTCAGAGTTCGAAAGCTTGCTCGACTGTTCTCCCTACCTCCCTGGAAAGACTGCGCCCGGGCTGGGCGACCATTCCCGAGGCAAAAAGGCGTCTGCGGCCGCCCAGCTGCTGCCCAACGGGATCCGGGACAGCGCCGGCCTTCCTCCCCCAAACTGTACATATGTGAATATTGAGCAACCTGCCCCCGACAGCCTGGCCAAGGAGAAGCTGGGCATCTCCTCCTGGGACTACTCGCGGGCCAGCAGCCTCTCGGGGCACGACCCGGCCCAGAAGCAGATGCAGAGGAGCTACACGGCGCCCGACAAGACGGGGATCCGCATCTACTACAGCCCGCCTGTGGCGCGGCGGCTGGAGGCACCTCTGGTGCACAGCAAGGAGGGGAAGATCATGATCGAACCCGGCTTCTTGTTCACCATGGCCAAGCCCAAGGAGCCGGAGGAGTCAGCCAGCGCGGAGAGCACGTACAGCCAGTGGCTGTGCAACTTCTCCAAGCAGCAGCGAGAGCTGCTGGATGGCGGCGCGGTGGAGAGCACAGTGCCGCCGGTGCCCCGCTTCCCGCCCTCGCTGCACGACCTGGAGATCTCCGGCAACATGAGCGATGACATGAAGGAGATCACCAACTGCGTGCGGCAGGCCATCCGCTCCAGCTCACTGGAGAGGAAGGTGAAGAGCGCCTCGAGCCAGACGGTGGGGCTGGCCCACGTGGGGACGCAGACCATCCAAACGGTGAGCGTGGGCCTGCAGACGGACCTGCCGCGTGGCAGCGTGCACGGCAAGAGCTGGTCCCCGCGCAGCTCCTCCCTCGTCTCCGTGCGCAGCAAGCAGATCTCCTCCTCCCTGGACAAGGTCCACTCCAGGATCGAGCGGCCCTGCTGCTCCCCAAAATACGGCTCTCCGAAGCTGCAGAGGAGGTCTTCCTCCAAGCTGGACACCTCCAAGGACAGGAGCCTCTGGAACCTGCACCAGGGCAAGCAGAACGGCTCTGCCTGGGCCCGCTCCACCACCACCCGCGACAGCCCTGTCCTCAGCAACATCAACGACGGCTTGTCCAGCCTCTTCAGCGTGGTGGAGCACGCGGGCAGCACCGAGTCCATCTGGAAGCCGGGCTGCCCCGAGGGCAGCAGGGCCAAGCCCGAGGCCCCCAAGTACGGCCTGGTGCAGGAGTTCTTCAGGAACGTCTGCGGGCGGGCGCAGAGCCCCACGGCCCCCCCAGAGAAGAAGGATGCCAGTGGCGGGGAGGAGGGGGCCAAGAAAGCCGAGCACCCCAGCCCGGCCGCCTACCACCTGGCTGAAAACACCTCCCGCGTCTTGAGCAAGAAAGTCCTCAAGCAAAGCAGCTGCGAGGACCCGAAGCCGTTGTCCCCCGGCCAAGGGAGCAAGGAGACGGCCCCCCGGGACCCCGACCTCATCTCGGCTATGGCCAGCGAGGTAACGAGGCGGGGTGCCCCCACGTGCTGGGGTGTCCCACTGGGACGGCTCCGGCACCCTCTAACCGCCCCCCGCTCTCTCTTTGCAGGACACGGCGTGCGACTGCAGCTCGCAGTCCCTCACCTCCTGCTTCGCCCGGCCGTCCCGCTCCGCCGCCCGCCACTCGCCCTCCAAGTGCAGGCTGCACCCCGTGGACCCCCCCAGGGCGGAGGAGAAGCCGGGGCCCCTGAGTGAGTGAGGACGGCGGGACGGGGCACGCAGCCTTGCCTGCTTCCCACTCTCCTGCCCCGAGAGCGCCCGCGGGGCCCCTCTCGGGGACGCATCTGTCTCCTAACCGTCCCCTCGCCCGCGGGGACGCTTAAGAAGCAGATGGCGAAGGGCGCCGGGCGGCGGAGGCTGCCGGCAGCAGCGGGACGTCCCGCCGGGGTGGCCGTGTCACCGGCACGGGGGGAGCGGCGGGGTCCCCGCGGTGGCCCTGGGAAGGGGACGGCTGCCATGCGAGGTGGCAGCGGCGGTGATGCCGTTCGCCTAGGGAGGGGTGAAGCGCGGCGGGGTTGGAGCTGAGGGATGGAGGCGACATGGCTCCGCGGGCTGGATGCGGCCCCGTGGCCAGTGCCGCCTACCCGGCACATCCCTGCCGGCCCTGGTTGCGGGGTGGTTGCATCAGCCGCATCCTCGAGGCCGGAGGGAGGCGGGGAAGGTCCCCGGGCTGGGCGGTGCATGGAGGCTGTCCCCATCGCCCTCCCGCTGCAGGGGGGCTGCTGGGCTCCTCCGCTGGTGGGAAGGGTCCGGGCAGCCCCCGGCACGGCGGGGGTGCTGGGTGCACGCATGTGCGCGTCCTCGTCTCCTCTGCCCGCATCCCAAGGGGCCGCGGCTGGGAGCAGCGCGGTGGGACCCCCCCTGCAGCCTCCACCCTGCAGAGCCCCCACCTCCCTGCCTGGGGCCACTTGTAGTTATTTGCTCCTCCAAGTGCTGAATTTACATATTCCTCCCTTTTTTTTTTTTTTTTCCTTCCTCCGCTTTTGGCTCTGCCCAACTCCGGACAGCCTGCAATGTAAACCAAGTGCATTTTAAAAAAAAACAAAACAACATACCGAAATGAGCTAAATTGGAGATGCACCAATTGGATTAAGAGATTGTGGGCTGGGGATTGTGGGCTGCAGCGTGGCTCGCAGCCTCCGCCGCACAGCGGTCGGGCGGTCGCCATCAGGAAAAGTCTTATTTGGGGAGGGAGGAGGGCAGCATCCCAGCAGTGTTGGTGCCCCTGTGCAGCCCAGAGCGAGAAGGGCAATTTTGGAGGTGGCTGCTTGACCTATTTTCGAGCTGCGTGCCAGGGGCTGGGCAGGGATTTGCACAGATGGAGCTGCCTGCAGGTGCCTGTGCCTGCTGGGGCTCTGGGCATTGCCCGGGGGGCTCTGGGCATTGCTCCAGAGCCTCTGTGCATCGTCCTGAGGCTGCGTACATTGCTCCTGGGGCTCTGTGCATTACTCAGGGGCACTGGACAGTGCTCTGGGGGCTCTGTGCATGGCCCCGAGGGCTCTGTACATTGCTCTGGGGCTGCGTGCAATGCCCCTGGGGGCTCTGTGCATTGCTTGAGTGCTCTGTGCATTGCTCCGGGGGCTCTATACACTGTTTTGGGGGCTCTATACACAGCTCCAGAGGCTCCTGCATTGCTCAGGGGCTGTGTACAGTGCTCTGGGGGCTCTGTGCAAGCCCCCGGGGGCTCTGTACATTACCCCGGGGGCTCTACACGCTGCTCCAGAGCCTGCGTGCATTGTTCTGGGGCTGCGTACATTGCTCCAGGGGCTCTGCGCGCTGCTGTCATCTTGCAGCCATGCTTAAAAAACGCTCCTGCTGCTGCGGCTGCTGCCCCCTCCCGTCCAGCCGCACGCTGCCCGCAGCAGGACGGCTGCATCACTGCCACGTCGCAGCCTCCGTCAGCATCTCCGCGACGGCCGCTCACTGCCTGTGTCTCCGGACACACCAGCATCAGCCAGGGCCAGCCGGCCCAGCACCGATGGCCTTTTGCTCCGGGGGCAACCGGCCGGCCCCGCGGGGCCCTCGTCACCCGGGCGTGGGGCAGGCGCTGCCCCTGTCACCAGCAGCCAGGGCCAGGCAGCGTCCCTGCCTGCCACCCACACGTCCCCGGCAGGCGCAGCGCTGCCCCCGGCACTCTCCTGCTGTACATAGATCCTTTCGGGGTGGTTTTTAGCATTTTCATTGAAAACTAGGTTTTGTTTTGTTCTGTTTTTAAAGACTCTCTACTTTTGGAATGTGGTTTCTCATTTTTACAACTGCCTTTTAATTATTTGTAATATTGGTCTGTCTTACTCTGTAAATAGCGGTGCCGGGTGTTTCCCACGGGGATGGGGACGAGGACAGGGGGCTGCAGGGGCTTTGCAAAGGCAGCGTTGCGGAGAGGCAGGAGCTGCTTTGGCCAAACCTGGGGTGATGGGGACAGTCATTTGCTGTGGAGGTGGCAGGTTTGGCCTCAGCCCCTGCAGCCTCTGCCCCTGCAGCCTCAGCCCCCGTCCTCACCACGGTCCCTGCGCCCACCTCAAGGTCGCATGAAGGGCACGCTCTGCCCCGATGACGGCGCCCGCCCGCACCCTGTGCCGTGTCTGCTTGTCGTGTGATGAATAAAGGCCCTGCAAACCCTCACCCCCACCCTTGGCGCCGCTTTCCCGGGCTGCGGAGGGGACCAAGGGGTGGCCGGCGTGTCCCTGGGCAGGGAGGTGCACCTAGATCCTGTCCCCACCAGCTACCCACACGTGGTGTCCCATCCTGTCCCCATCTCTGTGTGCTGAGCCCAGCTCTGCCACTCCACCGTGGCTCCCTGCCATCGCCCTCGCGTCCTCCCTGGCCTCTCACCCCACACGGGCTCCTCTGGGCTCTGTGGTGTTCTCGTGATGCTGGTGCTTCTCGTGCCTCCCCTGTCCCATCCTGCCCAGCTGCTTGCCCCAACCTGTGCACAGACCTCATGTCCCCATCCCTGGCTTCCTGCCCTCATGCCCCTCATCAGCTGCAGGTCCCAGCCTCCTCCAGGCTCGCTACGTCGAAGTGTCCCTCCCTGAGCTCTTCCATCACTGCCGTGCCACACCTCTCCTTCTTTTGCTCCTCCATCATCCTTTCTGTACCATCCCTCCTGTCTCTGGTCCTCAATCCTCCAACATGTCCCATCCTTCCTTCTTGTTTTCCTCCCTCCTCAACCACATCTCTTTCCTCCTTCATGTGCCCTTCCACTGCCCACCACATCCTGCCCCTCTTTATTCTGCTCCTACATTGCCTGTCCATGTCATTCTTGCTTCCCATGTCCCACCCCCCTCCACATCCCATCCCTCTTCCTGTGTACTTCCATCTTCTACCATGTCCCATCCCTCCTTCCCCTGCTTCTCCATCACCCATCCCATCCCATCCCATCCCTCCTTCCTGTGCTCCTGTCACCCACTGTGTCCTATCCTTCCCTGCCATGTTCCTCCATTACCTGTCATCCCTCATTTCTATGTCCTTCCATCTCCTGCCATGCCTCCTTAGCTTCTGCATCCTCCATCACATCCTATTCTTTCTTGTGCTCTGCCATCACCCACCACCTCCATTCTTCCTTCCTGTGCTCCTGTCACCTCTGCCTCCCATCCCTCCCTGCCATGTTCCTCCATCACCCACCATGTCCTATCCCTCCTTACTGTGCTTCTCCATCACCCAGCATGTCCCATCCCTCCTTATTGTGCTCTTCCATCACCCACCACCTCCAATTCATCCTTCCTGTGCTTCTCCATCACCCCCATGTTTCATCCTTCCCTGCCATGCTTCACTATCATCCACCACATCCTATCCCTTGTTATCCTCATCCACCTCCCACCACCTCCTCATCTCTTCTCTTCTTCCATCTCCACCGTGCCATCTGTCCTCACCCTGCTTCACCTCCAGTCTTTTCCTTTCATATTCCTCCTTTTGTCAACATCTCACCATCCCTTCTCATCCTCCATGAGCTCCCACCATCAACTCAACCTGCTCTAAGCTCTTCCACTTCTCATCTTTTCCCCATCTTTCTTCATCTTCTACTTCCTATCTCCTCACTCCCCTCATCCTCCTCCACTTCCCCATCCCAAAATCCATCCTCACCTCCCATCTCCCAGTCCTGCCTCCTCTTCATTCACACCCACATTTCCAACCCCCCTCCATTTTCCACCATCTCCTCATCTGTCCTCCTCCATCTCCCACCAATCTTTGTCTTCCTCTACCCCTTAAACATCTCTCCATCCCTCCTGTCATCCTCATCTGTCTCCTACCATGTCCTCATACCTCTTCTTCATCCATATCCCCTTCCCTCCTTGTCCTCCACCACCTACCATCTCTTCATCTCTCCTCTGATATTCCTCTATGGTCTGTCATTTTGCAAGCCTTCTTCATCCTCCTCTGGTTCCCACTGTCCCCAGTCCCTTCCCATGCCCCAACACCTCCCCCTGTTTGCCTGTTCTTCCTCATCCTCTACTTCCCATCTGCCTAGTTCTCTTCATCCTCCTCCAACCTCCCATTTTCTCCTTTCATCATCCTTCAGTTTCCATCTCCCATATCTCATTGTCCTCCTCTGCTTTCCACTATTTCTTGTACCTTCTCCATCCTCCCCCTCCCACCTCTTCTTCTTCCACCTCAGTCTCAGTCCCTCCTGTCAGCCTCCACCTTCCATCATTCCCCATCCCTTTTCTTGCACTTTCAGCTCTTGCCATTGCCCTGTCCCTCCTCATACCTGACCTCCAGCTATCTCACCATCCCTTGTCATCGTTCATCTCTCACAGTTTCACTATTTTTCCTCATATTCTTCCACCTCTCCCCGTCCCTCCTCATTCTCCATGTGTCCCACCTACCTCATAAATTTCCCCTCCACCTCTTCCTGACCTCCAACCATCCTCACTTAGCTCACGCTTCTCTTCCTTGCCATTCTCCTTCACCTTCCAACTCCATCCTGACCTCCCGTCTTCTCCCAGCCTGACCTCTTGCCATTCTTCCTCTCTTCCATCCTCCCTGCATGCTTTTATTCCCAACACATCTGACCCCTGCTGTTATTACCTCCTTCTCTTCCTCCTTCCCATGCCTTGTATCCCATCCCTTACCAACCCAGGAAAGCCACCTCCAGCGCAGCCATCCCTGCTGCAAGCAGGAAGGGCCCTTACTGTTGGGGATGGGATGTGGGGCTGGGTTGGATGGAGAACCAGCCTCCCACCCTGTCCCCACTACTCAAGGCATTTTCACAGCAGAGGTAAGGGCTGCAGCCTGCAGGTTGGGAGATTCATTCTGGACATCAGGAAACACTTCTCCCTGGGGCTGGTGCAGCTGGAACTGGTCACTGGGGAAGTGGGAGGATCTCTGCCCTTGGAAAGTTTCAAAACTCATCTAGATAGAGTCACCGGTGTCTTGATTCAGCATTAGCAATAACCCTTTGGAACGAGGGAGCTCAACCAGAGTCTCCTGGGATCCTTTGAAGCACACACATCTGTAGGAGACTTCTCCAAGCAGTGCAGGATTTCCAAGAGGGGCAAGACATGGCTTTGAGTGCAGTGCTTGGGATGCTGCAGGACATGAGGAACCATCCTTGCCACTTGTAGCTGCTCCATGGTGCTCAAGCAGGACCACCCCATACTGCTTGAGCGGGACCACCCCACACTGCTCAAGCAGGATCACTCCATGCTGCTAGAGCAGGACCTCCTCATACTGCTCCAGCAGGACCATTCCGTGCTGCTCAAGCAGAACCATTCCAGGCTGCTTGAGCAGGACCACTCCACGCTTCTCAAGCAGAACCACCCCATACTGCTCCAGCAGGACCATTCCATGCTGCTCGAACAGAACCACCCCATGCTGCTTCAGCAGGACCGCTCTATGCTGTTCAAGCAGGACTATCCCATGGCTGCTTGAGCAGGATGACACCACACTGCTTGAGCAGGACCACTCCATGCTTCTTGAGCAGGACCATGCCAGGCTGCTTAAGTAGGATCATCCCATGTAGCTCAAGCATGACCTTCCCATGTTGCTCGATCAAGTCCACCCCATGTAGCTTGAGCAGGACCACTCCAGGCTGTTCAAGCAGGACCATCCCACATTGCTTGAGTACCACGAGCCAAGCCAAAGTGGCTTCCTGAAAGACTGCCAGATCCCAGGCCAGTGAGATATCCCTGAGATGACCCCACAGACCGTAGAGCCAGGATCCCTTGCCTCACCTTGTTTTCCTTCCCTCGGACTGGGCCATGCAGGGCCATGGCCTTTCCCTTCCAACCACCTTATGGCTGCACCAGGGCGTGGGGCTCCTGGCACTGCTGCCAAGGGGAGGACAGGCCTCTTCTCCAACCCGTGGGAGCCCCGGACCCTGAGGGACCTTCATGGAGGGCCCGCTCAGAGCATCCTACACCACTCACGCACAAGGGCCAGCCGGCCTCGCTTGACTGCAGACTTTGCCTTGCAACGTTGGAGGCTCTGAGCCATCCCATGGAGGGGACCCTGCCCCTTTCCACGTGGTGCGTCCTACTGCGATACGGGCTGGGACAGGGCAGCCAGTGTCTTGATGGGGCGGGGGTGACGTTTGTAAAGCGTTCCCGTCCAAATGCCTTCCTGGCTGGTGAATTTGGGGGAGGGTGGAGGGAATTTGCTACCTGTGTTAGAAACTAGCTGAACTTACGTGTCTCCCCAAGCTGGATTTCTTATTCCAAACGTTCAAACTGTTGTATATTGTACTGGGATTTTTACATTGAATTATTGTAGAAAACAAAAATCTAAACCAAGTCTGTTAAAAAATAAACATTAAAAAATCTCTATGAAAAAAAAAAGAAATAAAAGCTGCCTCCAAGTTGTCTTCTCACCAGTGTGTCAGAGCAGTGGGGTACCTCCAGTGGGGGCTTTCCTGTTCCCAGTGCTGCTTGGCCTCTGCCTGCCACAGCCCCTGGGGACACTGACCATGGTGAAGACACAGCTCCTGTAGTTTTGTAATGTCCTGGGAGATGAAGGAAACAGTCCCCATCTCACAGTGTTGGCCTAACCCTGCGGAAAGCCCAAGCCCCCAGTGCGTGGTGGTGTGGGGGATTCATCGGTGCCCACCCCCAGGCAGGGCCGCAGTGAGCAATGCCTGGAGCCTGGTTTTGAGGTCCAGAGGACATGGCTGGGGTGGGACAAGCTGATGCCTGTCCCCACTCTCCCATGGGTGCAGGGAGGCTGCAGTGCCATGGGGAAGGACTGTGGGGGATGCCATGGGGAAGGGCTGCAGAGGATGCCATGAGCAATAGAGGTCCCTGCAGCTGCTTCAGGGACCACAGCATCCCCATCTGGGCACCCCAGGGTGCCCGGAGCCCAGCTGTGCTCCCTGCCGTCCTCTGCACCCATGTCTGTGGGGGTGCAGACCCTGTTTGCAGGGAGATATTTTGATTTCAGGGTGATGGATGTAAATTGGGACCTGGCCAGGCTGGTGGGACAGTGCCACAAATGAGCCACAAAGATGAGCACAACCAAAATCTGTCTTGAGCCAAGCACCAGTGGGCCAGAATCAGACAGGGTGGCCCAGCCATGGCCATGGGCTTCACAGCAGCTGTCCCCAGCAGTGGTGTCCCCAGTCCCTCAGCTTGGGACACAGCTGCCCAGGGGCAGCAGGGATGTCTGCTGTGCCCAGGTCCCTCTCCAGCACCTTCCTCAGCCAGAGCCCTGGTCTGGCTGCTCTGCCCACAGACCTCTCCCTGCCACCACCACCGTGTGCCCCATCCTGCATTTCCTACAAAACTGCAGGGTCTTCCCTGAGCTCAGCCCAAGGGGACTGGATTCGGCACATGTTGTGTGGCGGGACGTGGCCAAGTGAGAAGAACGCAAAACAAGAGGCAGACCCACTTGCTGGTTGCTGTCACTGGCCCTCGTGGTCCCACTGAGCACTGGTGCAGTCCTGCCACCCCCAGCTGCCCGAGTGTGGGACAGGCTCCTGTGCCCATACACAAGCCCTCGCCCTTGCCCATGCTTTCTGCTCAAGCGAGGTAGTGGGGTGAAGGGCTGGGCAACAGCCCTGGGTCACCCCTGTGCAGGCAGCTAGTGGCCCTCTTAATGCTGGGAGCCAGAGGAGCATCCCAGTGCAGCTCAGCTCCTGGCTGCTCCAGGATCAGGGCAGAAGCAGATGGTGCCGGGTGACAGCACAGGGACATGTGTGCCCAGATGCCATGCCTGGGATGTGCTGCACCATGAGACATGGCTGTCATGAATTCATGCCTGGAGGCTGCATCTCTGGCCCCTTGGACCCCGCATCACTGACCCCATGGCTGTGCATCGCTGTCACAGCAGGTCCCGAATGGCTGCCACCACAGGCCCTGCATTACTGCCACCTCGGACCCCACATCACTGATGTGTGCCATGCATTGCTGGCATCGTGGGCCGTGCATTGCCAGCTGGCAGAGCCCACTTCACTGCCACTGCTGGCACCGAGGACCCTGTGTCAGTGCCACCACGGCCCCTGCGTGGCTGGCACAGCAGAGCTGCAGGGCTGGTAGCTCAGCAGCAGAGGGCACGCCGCTGCCGCCTGCCCAGGCTGCGTGGGCTCCTGCTTCCTGAAGCCAGGCAGGAGCTCGCAGGGATCACTCACACCCCAGCTCAGCTGTCTCCTGCAGCCCAATGCGCAGGGACAAAAGAAGGCAGCTGTGTTTACGACTGGGCCAGGACACTCTCTGGAGCTCTGGGACACCTATGAAGTCTCATGGGGAAAGCAGCTCTTAAACCCCAACCTCTCTAACATGCTGCTGATCAAGGCACTGTCTCTCCTGAGCTTGGTTTCCTTTCCTCTGCATCCTGGGCCTCCACCAAATTCCTCACCAGCCCAGTCCCATCTTCCAGATGGAAAATAGCAGCCAGCAGTGCCCAAATAAACAAACGAGCTGCTGTGAGAGGAGAGAGCATCTCTATAAGGTTAATTGGCCCCATCTAGGAGACAGACAGTCATTTTCCTTTGGCTCGATCACTCATAAAGCTCAGGCGAACAGCAGTAACGCATCTCCTGGGTTTGATTTATAACCATGATTACGTTATTTGCTCATCTACATGCAAAATGATTATGAATATATTGTGTGTGCTTTGCAGAGGGCAAAATTACCAGGCTCTGACAATCATCAGCATCTCTTTGAAGCTTGAAGCAGCCTGAAATTCAGCAGTCTGTCTCCCTGTGACAGCAGAGGCAGGAATGGGATGGCTCAGGCCTGATTCTGCCCAGCCTGGCCCATTTTAGCTCCCTGGGCCAGCAGCAGGAGGGGGCTGCTGAGCCCAAGGGCTGCAGAGCCGCCCGCGCCATGCCCAGAGCCGCAGCGGTATCGAGCTCCATTTACAAACAAAGGCGCTGATAACTCCCAGCAGGACTGAAAGGCTGTTATCGCAGCGCTGACTAAAATTTCCTCTTGCAGCCAATGCAGAGGAGTTAGGTCTGTGGCGAAACGTGCACGCTCCACTATTTAACCCCACTGCTGCGTTGTGCTGATTCCTTCAGTATGCGTGAAGGGCTGCCCAGCCTGGCCCTGTGCTGAAAATCAGCGTGGGAAAAAACGGTGGGAAGAGCAGCAGCCCAGCCATGTCCCCCCACCCCAGCTGTGCCAGCTCGCTGTGGCCTCGCAGCCCCCAGGGTGCTGCTCCAGGGACCCGCACTGCTTGGGCCAGGTGGCACCATCAAGCGACCTGGTGGCATCGGTGTGTGCAGCAGCTGGGAGGGGGATGTGATGGAGATGGAGTGAGGGGAGAAGGAGGACACTGGTGGCACAGCCCCAGGGTTGTCACGGTGTGGCATTGTGCCTTTCCTTCTGTCCCAGATCCAGACTGGCCTGGCCAGGAGCTCTGGGATGAGTGGTCGGGCAGCAGGAGAGAAGGTGGTGACCTCGGTGTTGCTCAGACACCTCGTTGCCTCCCTGGGTTGCTTCCTCCATGGCTGAGGGTTGCTTCCTTTCTGCTGCGCTGCATCCTGCACACCCACATTTTGGCAAAGACAAGACATCCCGCTGCAGAAGAGACCCTTTCATGGCTTCTGCTCAGAGCTGGTCCCAAAAGCAGCTGACCCCCAGAACACCCCAGAGCTGACCCAGATCACTCTCTATGCAGATCCCACGTTCAGTAGAGCCTCACCCCGGGCACAGGGCACCCTGTGCCCTCCCCTCTGAGTTTCTACCAGCCGTGTGCTCCTGCGGGAGGGCCACACCACAGCATGCCTGCAACGTGCCTCAGCAGGGTCCCCATGGTGGCAGAGAGGGTGAGGAGCACGGGGAGACCCTTTGAGGTGTATCAGCAGCATGCACTTAGCAGAACATGGGGTTTTAACTGCTCCTAACTGACATGCATTTATCAGCAAGCAGATTTTAGAGTGACAGAAAGCTTGGATGAAGCAAGGAGGATGACGGGGGCAGGTGGAGAGAGGAGGGATATGCTTGTTTCAAGCTACCGCATATCTGATATGCTCAGTTGTTTGCATGAACGAGGATGTTTCTCCCACCCATTTCTGGGCAATAAGACCAGCCATAAGGGCAGCCCCTGCTCTACTGAAGCACTGCTTTGTCCCAATTAATACAAGTTCCCCATGCAAAGCTGCTGAAGCTCGCTCCTTCGTACAGGAAGCCTGATTTTCTGATTTTCCAGTTTCTCTTTTCCCCCTCCAGGATCTCTAGGACCAAGGTTCTGCATGTCAAGAAACGTGTAGAGAAGGGTCCCACAACGACCACTGAGCTGGGATGGGTGCTGCACTGGAAAGGCTGCTTGCAGAATACCCCACGCAGACAGTGTGAGCAAGGCACCACATAACCTGCCCAGTATCGTTTTTTTTCCCCTCTGAGTTTCTACAAGCAACCTTAATGTGCATTAATGTATCCTATTTATGTGCTTTTATTCCTTTACAGGAAGAGGAAATGAAGGGCCTGAAGTGAAGCTGATTTCCCAGGGTTTCCTGGTGAGTCAGGAGCAGAGCTGGCAGCCGAGCTCTGAGCACACACTGCAGCACCCAGCCCCACCAAGCACGAGCTCCAGGGCAGGAGTCCAGCTGGATGCAAGCTGCTCTGGGGTGGAGGGAGCTGGAGCAGCAAAGCATGGTCACGCAGCAAGAGCCCTTGCCCTGGAGCCTATAAAATCACTGCAGGGAGGCTGGGACGTGTCTGTATTTCAGCTGTGGACCACAGAGTCCACAGCTCAAGCTGAGCAAGTTCGAGAAGGGCCATGTCTATGCCAAGGTGTGGTCTGACTAACTGTGTGGTTCCCAGCTTTGTGCACAGGCATTTGAAGGATTATCAGGCTCCTGTAAGAAAGCATGGGAAAACGTGCCTGGAAGGCTATTCTCAGTTTTCCTCTGTGCGGGTGCCTTGGGAGGGGTGAAGCAATTGCTCCCCACCAGGCAGCTTCTTGGGCCACAGCTGGGGACAGCTGAAGCACAATAACAACTCCTCCAGCCGTGGCAGCCCATGCCAGGCAGTGCTGGACGGAGGACAGCTGGGGCATGGCGCTGCCCTGGCCACGGGGCTCGGTACGTCCTGCCCACAGCAGGCAACAGTTGCTTGTGAGAAATCATGCTGTCACAGAGCCTGGTGGAGAATTTCAGCCGGGCAAATCACTGAAAGCAAAAGGCCAATAAGAAGGAAACCAGAGGGTGCCTCCCAGATCTGCAAACCACCTCTTCCTGCAGTGTCAGGGCACCTGTCCCATGGCAGAAGAGCAACAAAGCCCATTCCCAGCAGTGGGGTGAACTGGGGGGCCCTGCCTGGCATGTGGGGAGCCAGAAGGGAACTACCAAGCCCTGCTTGGAAATGCAAGATCATCCAGACTGAGGCTGCTAAAACTGAGGGCTAGCAGCCCATAATGGAAAACGTTCGATGTGAGGTGGCTTCTGGAGGACTTTAGAAGTGCTGGGCTTGTCCCTCTTTGCAGGATGGGACCAGTGTGCTTTCCATTTGGGGCAGTTGAACAATGTGCAATGTGTACCTCAAAGCTCTCAGGGCTGTGCCCGGCCCATGACTCCATGGGGTGACATGGAGGAGTGCAACTCCCATAGCTCCTAAAACATCCATGCCAGGGTGCCCAGCTTGCAGGGATGAATTCAGTTTTTCTTCAAAAACATCTTTTTGTAATAGGGAACTTGGAGGAAACAATAGTGCTGGCTGGTGGAGGGAAACACCTTGCAGAGTTTGGCTGTTTCTGAACCATGTCTGCCCGTGGTGCCTGGGCTGGGAGACTGGTGGGTTTGTATCTCCTGTAGCGTACAGCAGCATGATGCTCCCAGGGAGTGCATTAAACATGGAAAATACCAAGGATCCCTGAATAGGTTGGACCTAATTGCTGACAGAAATATGTGCCAAGTTCAAGATTCTGGATTTTTATCTTCTGAGTGCTCCTGGGCCCCAGCCCAAACTACCACAGAAATTGCCTATGTTTCCAGAGTGAGCGGCTCCCCACACACAGTGCAGTTTCACTCGGAGGGATGATATTCCCCAGTGCAAAAGAGACCTTCAAGGTTTCAGCAGCCTCCCCAGGCAATGCAATCAGGAGATCCCAGCAGGAAATATTAAGGATTAAGCTGAGAATGGGTCTGCTGAGGTAGGCACCAGCTCCTGTCTCTCAGAGCAGAGAATCAGGCTGGTTCCTTGGGATACACCAGATCCAACCTTCTGCTCCAGCAGGCCCATGAGCATGGGCTGCTCAGGGGCTTGTCTGGTTGAGTGGTTTTGGGGTAGCTGGAGGAGGATTTGGGGTGGGTGAAGGAAGATTTGGGGTGGCTGAAGGAGGTTCTCACCCACAGTGCCTTGGGCTGTTCCCCTGTGCCTGGCAAGGGAGGGACTGGCCCTGAGGGGACGTGGCTCATGGGGACACTGCTGATGGGGGACGTGTCACTGGTGGGGCAGCACTGCTAACAGGGGGACACTGGTGGCATGGGGGGACACCACTGATGGGGGGGACCCCACAGACAGGGTGTCATGGCTGACTGGGTGGACCCCACTGACAAGGGGACATGGCTAATGGGGAGACATGGCTGCCAGACGGACATGGCTGACAGGACCACACGGCTGACAGCAGACACCACTAACGAGGGGACATGGCTGACAGGCGCAGACATCACTGATAAGGGGACATGACTGACAGGGGGAGACATGGCTGACAGAGGGACATGGCTGACAGGACCACACGGCTGACAGGAGACACCACTAATGGGGGGACATGGCTGACAGCGGCCACACCGCTGACAGGAGGACATGGCTGACGAGGAGCACACGGCTGACAGGGACACACGACCGACAGCGGGGACACGGCTGACAGGGGGACACCACTGGCGGGCACACGCGGCTGGCGGGGACACACCGCCGCGGGACACACG
>VXAA01007387.1:1434995-1477621 GCA_013399115.1 Anseranas semipalmata
GCTCCGTGGAGGAGCCGCAGGGTGAGGGCCGCCGCGGGAGGAGCCGGGGCCGGCGGCGGGGCCGCGGGGGGCGGTCGCGGAAAGGCGCTGCCGGAGCCTCCTGGGGGGCTGCGGGGTGGGGGCTGCGGCCTCGGGCTCCGCGCATTGGGTGAGGGGGGCGGGCAGGGGCGGCCGCGCTGCCCCGTTATTTCTCATATCATTAAGACACGGAGTTTTTTTTTTTTTTTTTTCCTCTTAATCTACTTCAGTTTCCTGGATTGTAAGCTCTGACCGTTGCTTTTGCAGAGTTTTGGGGTGACATTGCCAAAGAGTTTTACTGGAAGCGCCAGCACTCGGGACCGTTTCTGAAATACAACTTTGATGTGACGAAGGGAAAGATCTTCATCGAGTGGATGAAAGGGGCAACGACCAACATCTGCTACAACCTCCTGGATAGGAATGTTGGCGAGAAGAAACTTGGGGACAAAATTGCTTTTTACTGGTAAAGTTTTGTTTTTATTATGATGCAGGAAGTGCATAAACATAATGCTGAAGTATTCAAATGGTATTGATTGATGTCAAGGTGAATTACAACACGATAAAACCTGAGAGGCTTTAATCTTTGCATAGATACAGCAGGTGTTTGCTTTCTGTGCCTTTGAAAAGGGCTGTGTAATGGAGCTGCTCTGCCTGCCTTGGGATGCACGGTGTTGCAGCGGGGAGCTCCGGGCTCCCAGCTCTTCCTGTGTCATACCTGCTAAAAGCTGGAGGAAGTCAGATGTTCTCTAGGCAGCTGCCGCAATACCCTTGTGAAGTAGGAAGAAGTGGGTAGAAGAAATGGGATCAGGAACAGCTAACATCCACAGTCAAAAAGAAAATTAAACCTGTTGCCATGTTCTGCAGGTCTGGCAAGCTTCCACTCCTGTGGTAGAAAGGTTCTTCTGAAAACCTGAACTTTTGTATTGAATACTTGTGCTTGAGCATATATAATACTGTGACATTGTCCAAAAGGCTGGCTTTTCAGATCTTACTTTTGGGAAACAAGGTTAACTTCCAGCCCTATCTGAAGTATGCTTGTATTTTTTTTTTTTCCACCCCCAGAGTAGTTCAACTTCATGGGACTTTTCAAACGAGGTAATTTTCATATTGATACAAAGTAAGCTTCTCTTGTGATATGTGAGATCCAAAGCCAGTGCTCCACTGCAGAGTGAGCCCAGCTGGCATCACAGCTGTGCCCGCAAATTGAGACCAGTGCCTTGCCCACTCATGTGTTTGGCTGCTCCCTTGAACTAGCATGCATTTATGCTGCATCTGTGTTCCCGTGACTGCATGGGGCAGAGCAGAATGAAAATGAAACGTATACAGCTTGTTAGGAGGATGCAGTAACTTGTGTTAATGTGAGTCCCTTCAGAGGGGCAGCTGTGGAAGTCTGCCCTCACTGCCATAAAAATACTGGATGCTCTAATGATGAACAACTGTCCTTCTCTAAGTAATTTTGTGCAGCTGAGGAGTCATCCCCACCATGTGTGGCTGTCATAAAGGTGATTTGTGGCTACTCCACTACAGAAAGAAATGTGTTCATAAAGCGTAGTTGTGGCTGTAATTGTAAAACTGGGTTTGTACAAGCTGTTTCTATCCATACAGCTACTGCTTCAGCAAAAGAAAATTACACTTGCTGCCTCGCAAGTAATCATATTGATGATACTCTAGCTTACACAGGTGAAATAGTGGAAAGTATTTACTTCCTTGCTAAATCAAACACGTTCTCTAGCTCACTCAGATGTAAAATGACTTCAACTTCTGAATGAAAACACCTTTGGAACCTATTCCGGTAAAGGTGTGTCAGCAAACAGCACCATTTGGCAGGCTGCTGGGCAGCCGGAGCTGCCAGTTGTTCTGGAGGGAGTGGGTACATCCTTCTTCTTGCACATAAGTCCGTGTGGCAGTTAGGCAGCAGCCTACAGCTCTAATTTTGTCTTAGTAAAGACTTGATAGTTTTTCTTGCAGCCTTTGTGGGATATTTGTGATGCTGAGCAATACTTGCAGTGCAAATGGTGGGTGTCAGTCGTGATGTTTACGGTGCTAAAAAAATAAGGTCTCTTTTCCTCCTTAGCGGGCACTTTCCCATGACAATTTTGGGGTAAACTCTCCCAGCTTGGGTCTGTCATGAATGACTGATTCTGAGGTTGGTGCTGGGGTGTCCAGAGCTGTCAGCTGTGAACATAATAGTGGAAGGGATGGAAGAGGCATGCTGAACATGATGCCTGCAGTGCTGATCTGTGAACTTGTGGTACAAGGGTCTTGAGGAAGCAGGGCTAAGGGCTGTTACTTGTAAAATCACTCTTCTGGGAACATGCACATGCCTCTCTGGACACATGCTTATCTTCAGTAACAAAATATATTTGTCATCTTGTCCTTACACATTTTGCCTTTAACACTCTGAACGAGCCTGGCTTCCTAAACACACTTGAGACTTGTTGTACTGGCTGAAAGACCAAAAGAGAAATGAGCCTCCAAAAGCCAGAGAGGATTCCTAGGAAAAACTTGGATTTTTGGAGTGCCTTGGCTGACTTCTTTCTTCTAAGAATGTCTGTAGCCTGGCAGAGCTGGGTGGGAAAAGGGGCTGAGATGACACCGAGGTATCACCGACTGCCCAGCTGTATGAGAGCTTTGACAAGATGCAAGATCGTGGTCTTTGCTTTCAGAGGGGAGGAAGTAAGAAAAAGTGAATAACCCTTCCAGGCGTTGCTGAGTGTCTCTGCGAAGGAATGTGTCCTGACGAAAGTTAGTGGTTCACTATGGCTGTGTCAAGTTTGGCATGGGCTGGAAGGAGCTGGCAGTTCATCCGGATCGGCTCTTGCCAAGCTGCTCTGAAGGCTCCTGTACCGCTGCCAGTCCGGGACTGCACGGATCGGCCCCGCTGAGAGGCTCTGAACCCAGGGATGTGCGTTGGCCACCAGGCTCTCGGAGCAGTGCCATCATCAGATAGACTGGCAAGCTGTGTCACTCAGACATGTGGGATTGCTCTTTCAGCACAAAGGGCAGTCCATGGGATTGCTTCACGCTGTAGGATTTGTATGTAGGTGACTCTTACTGCTGCAATATCATCCCCTCGGCGCACTTAGGACTGTGTAGTTCAAAATGAGCACCCCGAGTCAGTAGGAAGCTGTTTCTGTTGCCTGTTTCACTACGATATCCCTTGCTGCCTGGGAACGTTACTCGTATTTCTGTTCCTGCTGCTTTTGATTCCTCTTTCTCTGTTTGGTATTGCTGATGTGGCCTAAAAAGGAACAGAAGAGCCAGGAAACGTCTGTGATAAAGCGGTGGTCTGAAAAGTGAAATCTCTCACGATTGCGTGGAAAGTCTGAAGTCGATAACGCTGCAGCCACTGTGCAGGTAGATACCTCCACTGCTGTTTGTGGGCCTTGTGTGTGTGCTGTCAAAGCACCTGTTAATAATCTAGTATAAATGTCTGCCTGGTGAGGTTGTGGAGGTAAAAATATAACCAGATGGGAATTTAAAAAGCAAAGCACTTATTACGAACCCTACCATATCCTCGCTAATTAGACTCTGTGGCGCAGAGGTGCGTAGAGGAGGCGTGTTGTCTGCAACCCGCACATAGCTGAAGCGCTAATTTCTGAACTTTTTCTCAGCCCAGCTGCAGCCCTGGTGGGACTGGGGCAGGAGATGGAGCTTGGCACGCTGCTTTTAGTCTCCCATTGCCTAGGTGCATGGGTTTAGCAGGGTGCTGTTGGCTTCTGCCAGCTTTGGAAAAACATAAGTTTTTTTTTTTTTTTTTGCTTTCTTGTGTCTGCATATGGAGTAACACATTTAGAAAGGAGAAGCAAAGGTAGTGAAGGCTGCCAGAACTTACTGCAGCTTTGTTTAAAGGAGAGAATAACTGCCAGTTGTTCCCATTCTGGATCTTGAGCAAACATGACATGCAAAGATAAAATGAGGTTGTTTTTCTAAATGTAAAAAAGGATTTAGGGGGTTTTAGCTGTAAGACTTCTACCAATAAATCTTTCTTTAAGAAAGAAATTTACAGAGAATGTTTTTAGTAAAGTAAAACCAACTGGAAAGCAAAACACAACTCCCTGATCACTGCTAGATGTTTTTAGGAAACTGGAAATAGTTTTTTTGACAGCAGCCTTCCAGAGAGGATACAGATTGTCTTTTGTAGCTCAGCGTTCATCCGAAGCTGAACGCGTGTTCAGTCTGAGCGTGCTGCTGGGGCCCGGTGGGACAACATCTGCCCTGCTGTGTCCTTGATCTGGTGGCTGTTGGTAGCAGAGTGGCAGCCCACAGCTCACTGTGGAGCGCTTTATTCTGGGACGAGCCATCTCTGAGCCAAAAACGAAGCCAGATGCTGCTGTACTTCAGCTGCATTTCTTCTGTAAAGGTCTGGATCTCTTCTGTTTGCAGAAATGCTCTTGCCTTAAACCGCTGAGAACAGTCCGTGTTTGGCTTCCAGAATCCAGATCGGCAGTGTGGGTTTGTGCCCCCCCTTCAGATAACATCACAGGTATCAGTGTTCCATTACTGTCATGTGCACAGATGCTGTGACTGAAGACGGTGGCTGTTAACACCAAGAGTTTTGGAGCTACTTAATCACAGCCAGCTTCTACACGATGCGCTCAGCTCTGCTACTCCCACTGGCTTCAGGACATTCAAAAGTCCTGTGCCAAACTGACTCTTCATTTCTTTGGTAACTTCCTGGATGATTTGTCATACTTCAGTGACACAGGCTCTTTCAACACTGTTCTGGTAGTGAAAGCACATCCTTGAATCACACAGCTGGTTTAAAGAAAAAAAAAATCATATATAATCAGATCAGGCCTGGGAAGGCTGTGTTTGCTGGTACACCTCTCCAGGCATGTGCCTGCGTACTGCTGAGAGCAGTCAAAGCACAGGTGCCACCAAATGCTGTCCCCAGTGCTGCTGTCCCCTGCTACTGCAGGGGGACCCGGGTGCGCTCCGCAGCACTGAGAAACGTTGTGGGAAAGTTTCCGTGTGGTTGGTGTGTGCTTGCAGTGCTACCCAGGCTCCCTTCTGCTGGTGGCGGTGCTCACTGGGGAAGGGGTGACCCTACTGGGCCCTGCAAAGCAGATGGGCTTTTGGGGGTACATCCTCAGGGGTCTGTGTGGTCTCCCCACCACGTGTGCTGAGAGCAGTGTGATAGATCTGTGGGTTTGGCAGATAATTAATCATCTTGGAAGCATCACTGGGCAGTACAATGCTGTGCTTCCAGAAAGCAGGCAGTTTAGGTGCCCCTAATGTAGGTAACAAAATGCATTGAGTGTACTCCTGTTTTATTAGGCTACACATCTTGTACGCTCCTTCAAGGGCAACGACAGTCCTAGCTTTCCACCCCAGAACGTGGAGCTGTACAAAACTTTCTGTAGCAGCTGCATCCAAGTGCTTGAGAAGAAGGGTGCTCGTACCTTCAAACAGGAGCACCTCGCTCTGCAGGGCCCTTCCTGGCCCCGCTGGTGGGGGGGCATCGGTAGAGACCTGGTGTTAAAACGAGGGGTAAAGGAAAGAGCTGTTGTAGCTCAGATGCTTCCAGATCTTGAGGAGGCATGGGTTTTCCCTATTTCTTTGGAATTCTTCCTGTCCTAGTATGGGGTCAGTCACCTACCGGTATGGTTAATGCCATGGCAGTAGTGCAAGCAGTCACTGTTTGGATGCTTATATGAGTGCAAACTGGGACAGAAGGACTCATAGCTTGTCCTAAACTGGGACAGAAGGACTCGTGCAGTGAGACCTAGCTGATTTCGTGCGGTCGTAGTTACAGGGGATGAGGAGATGGTGCTGCCCCAGGGCAGCGTGGTGAGACCTGCTTAAGGGTTTGGCCTGAGGGATGGGAAACACAGCGATTGTGGTCTGAAGGTTGTTTCTGGGGGCTGTGTGTATGCTTGTGCTGAGATCTGGCACCTGCCAGCTTTCTCTCATATCTTGAGGTTGTTCTGTCCCGAGCGTTTCTGTTAATGGCTTTCACTTACTGTGTTGCATCCTACATCCTCTTTATTTCTAGTGAAATCTCTGAGACAGTTTCCTGCTGAGAGATTGTGCCAATGGATGAACTAGACGTGTGAGAGCAGCAAAATGCCTTCTCCAGGCTGCTACTGCCCTGTGCCCTTCCAGTCGCAGGAGCGATGTGCGGGCTGTGCTTTCCTGGATGCCGTGAGTCGGAGCTAAAAGCATCACGTTATTCACACAGCAGCAGGCACAGGCACACGAAATTGTTTCTCCCTTCCGAGGGCTGGCTCGGAAGCAGACCTTGACTCGTCCCCATCAGGTGCATGTGCCAGTTTGCTGAGAGGCGCTGGGAAGGGCGCTTTGCTCGTTTCTGAGATTTCAAGCCCTGTTCTCGCTCTGCAGAGCCTTTTCCAACTCGGGATGCGCTCTGGGAAGCTGGCAGGGCAGGAGCAAGAGCAGGGAGCTGGCGGCCCGGAGCCTGTGCTGTGGCAGCTGCCGGTCCTGCTGGGAGCTCTCTGGCAGCAGCGCGGGGACGCGGCGATTTGCAGGAGGACTTCATGGGCCATGGCAGCAGCCAGCAGGGCCCGGGCTGGCAGAACGGGGCTTTTCTCCCCTTTTAACGAAAGCGAGCCCGTGGATAGCGCTGGTGTGATTGCTCTGTGGCTGAGCTGCAAGGAGAGGGGCTGTAGGAGGAAGCTGTCCTGCTTGGGAGCACAAACCGGCAGCAGCACTGTGCCGGAGGAGCAGCTTGCTTTCGGGTTGTCAGAGCTGTTTGTTCGCAGCCTTTTGCTCTGAAACCCTCAGTAGCTGCTGCTGGCAGGGTTGCAATATCCGTCTATATAAATACAAAAGAATATCCAGGAAGTATTTGACCAGATAAACAAGTTGGATGTCAATAAGTGCCTGGGATTAGATGGCACGCACTCCAGAGGACTGCAGGAACTTGAATGTGAGATTGCAGAGCTGCTGGCCCGGGGTACACAGCATGCTGCTGCAGGGGGCTGTGCGTGGGTCCAGCAGCAGGGTGCTCTGACTCGTGTCCCCCCAGGTGCTCTGGGCAGGGGTAAGGTCCCCACGTGCACGGAATGGGGCGATCTGTTGGTGAAGTTCCTAGAGCTCCTGCGAGGTGAAGGCCTGCGTGCTGGCCTGCTGGGGCTCGGTGCGGTGGTGGTGAGCACGTGGATGATGCTGTTTTCAGACAGCCTTCGTGAGGTTTCCCACAAAACATTAATCAAAATACTAATTTACCCATGAATGGAAGCAAGGTCTTCTAATCAGCCTGGCTTAGCCTCACTCTTTGCTTCCTCTCTTAGCGGTCGCCTTTCAGGATCAGCAGCAGGTTCCCCAGTGATGAATCTGGTGTCTGGTCTGCTGATGGGGGCCAGGCTCGTGTGGCCCCCCCCAGTATCTCCTGCTGCTGCTCAGGAGACAAAACACTGGGCTCTGGTTCTGACCCAGTACGGGATTTGGGTTTTGTCGAACAGGCTCCTGCCCGAGCTGCTGTGAACGTGCCATTGCTTGGAGCGTAGTGCTGCAGCATGAATGAGACCCGGGGCTTCTTCTGTGGTATTATTTGGTATTTTTTTTCTCATGCTGATCAATGGACAGACAGAGGATCTGGCTCTAGTTCAGCCCAAGGAATTTAGTAATTTTTCTTGAACCGCTTTTTGCACCACTGTCTTAAAATGCTGGCTTACAGCCTTTCCAAAGCCCCCTCTCTGTGTGCTTCTGGGCGTGTAGTTGCACAATGACTACCTGGGGAAATACAGGGAGGGGTGTGCGCGCAGGCAGGAGCTCCTGGGTTTTCTCACAGCCTATGAAACTTGTATCTTGCAACTCTGGCAGACATCAGACACCTGGATGTGTTTTTCAAGTAGTTTGCTTACTGCTGGGAAGGTTACGTAAAGGTTGCATATTGTGAATATTGGCAGGAGAGTTGAAACTGCAGGTGGATAAATGGAGTTCGTGGACAGAGCGGGTGGTGACCTCCTGTACAGATGCAGGGCATGTAGGGAAGATCAGAGCCTCCAGCTTGCTCATCGGACTAGAAAACCTGGTTATTTTATTTTGGCTGTGTGCATGCTTTGTATGTTCTCCTCCGACACCGTGGTCTGAAAGGCAAAGACACGGACAAGGAGTCGGGCTTGAAGCGGATGAGGCTTGCTCCGAATGGGGGCATTTACAGGGGACAAAGTAGTCAGGCTTTGCAAGAAGAGGTGCAAGTGGGTGCTTGTTACAAGCATGGCATTTTTTCCATGGGTAGCTGTTGTGCCTGGTGGGCTTTGTGTGCCCAGGGCTGCGAGGCTGTGGTATTGATTTGTTAGCACATTGACAAAGCCTCTGGCAGTGCAAGGAGCTGACTTCCCCCCTTCGGTCCTGTTTCGCCTGTGGAGCAGGCTTTCGGTTCTCTGTTTGCATTTCTACACGCCACTTGTTGTAAATGTCGAAACGTGGCGTGGTACGAAGTCACAAGTCCTGGCAGTTCTCTGCAAGTTCAAAGCCCGTGGTGCTAGCAGGTGTCACCTCCCTTCCGTAGGGGAATCCCTCGGGGAAACCAGGGGCCTTCCTGGGGACTCTCTTGCATCCGCGTACCTGGTGGTTAAGCATGTTCTGCAATCCCTGCTGCCACTGGCCATCTTCTAAGGGGTGTTCCTGATGCACGTGAGAGGGCAGCCCATCACCTGTACAGACTTCTGAGGCATGAAGTTGAGTCCTCCAAAAATCTGATTGAAGGCGTAACTCCTCTCCTGGGCTTGATGGATATTTTTTAATTCTCCATTGAAACCGGCTTGCCTGGCATTCAGCGTTTCTATGTCTTGACAACTTGGCAGCGTGCTCACCCAGAGATGCTGCATTTTCCAAAATGGGGCGCTGACCAGCTGCGGGCAGCTTGTTGACTCGTTCACTTACACGAGCTTCGCCCAGGATGTTTCATGGCCCGACTGCAAATTGTTTAAACAGGGAATCAACCGTGTTGTGCTGGAAATAAGCTCTCCTCCTGTTGGACTGGTAAAAATAGTCCATGCTCCTCTGACAATATTACTTATGGTAAACATCTGAAACGTTTCCTCTCGTGTCAGACTATCTCGCTCTTCTGCAGCGTCCCGTGGATCTGGCTCGCAGGGTTAGTGGTGATGGCTGCGGTCGGCCAGACTTGGTGACCTGCTGAAGGAGTCTTGTGTGTGAGCTCTGTTGCAACACTGTGATCCCTAGGCATTTTGTTTAAAATATATTGAACAGAGTTTGCCCTAAATAATATAGGTAATAAGCTATCATTTTTCTTCATTGGCTGTTCTCTCGTGTAGTAAAATTCTTAAAGTAAGAATGTAATTAGAGGTAATGCATATTCTGTCTACTTGATGGTTACTCAACATCAACCTACAGTCTAGCAAAAGGGGCTTGAAGCAGATTTTAGGGCATAGCCAGGCAGATGAGTGGAAAAATTGTGAGGAATTCTGGAGGGTCAGTAAATAAAGGAGTGATTTTGGAGTTGTGAGCACCTCCAGCTGGGCTGTGTGCTGCAGGCATTGCTCAGGGCACAGTGAAGTGAATAGTGTTTGGACTGCAAAAAATAAATATTATTTCTTTAGATGCCTCTGGTACTTGTTCAGATTCTGAAGGCTGCAAATAGTAAGAGGAGCTGAGAATGTCCTTAATGAGAAGGAAGGGCAGAAAGATTGATTTGGATTTTGCTGTGGGACACTAGCAACCTTGCAGGGTGCTGGGTGTTTTCATTCCAGGCTGCGTTTCCATACGGCTATTTTCCAAGGCAATTAGCAGGCTGATTCCCTGGCCATAAAGCAGGTGGTGGCCCATGTCCCTCTAGAAATAAGCTCCACGTTGCTGTGCAGAGCACGAGGCTCCTGCCTTGGCACGGCGCTCGGGCACTGTGTGCTGGCCTTGTGTGGGTTTCTTTGCAGCAGGAGGAATCTGCTCTTCCTGGGTACGTGGTCAGCTTTTAGGTGAAGTGGTTTGGCTCAGACAGATTTGATGGTGGAGTTTTGTTAGATCTTACCTGTGTGTATGGGGGCACCGGAGTGGAAAACCGTAGTGTCTCTGAGTTACCTGTATGGATTCAGAAGGTGATGTTGTTAAATGGATATGGTTTTTCTTTTCCCCGGGATTTCTGTTGCCAGGTTTGCCTAGCAGTCTTCTCGTGAAGTGCTGCCAAATGTTTTTGGAGAGACCGTGAAAACCCCTTCAGCAGCCCCTCCCAGGCTGCGCTGTGTCCTTGCACAACTTCTTCTTTCCTGATCTGTGTCATGACGCAACGGGATTCGAGTGTGACTGCAGGGAATGCGGAGGCTGAGCTTTCTGGCAAACCTCTCGTAAAAACTTCCAGCCTTCCCAGAACTCCTTTGGGTATTTCCTGCCGTGTGTCACCCACTGGGGTGGGCGATAGGTGGTGGTAGGCACGGGTAGGGGTGGGCAGTCTATCCTGCTGTCTGTCCTGCTGTTATGGAGTGTTCTCATGAATGCTTTTTGCAAACCTCTTTCAGCCCCCAGCTTTCTCCTGGAGTGCAGAGCCCTGCTGGGAACGCTTCTGCTTCGAGCAATCTGTTTAGGAGCATTTCTATATTGGACAATCCATGTGCTAGCAAATACATACTTTCTTTTTTTCAATGAAACTGTCTTTTTCTGATTAGCTTGCACAGCTGGCCTCTCCAGCCTTTAATTTTAGCCTTTCTTTTTTTTTCCCCCAAGGAGTAAGATTTTTAAAGGGCTCCTTCTACTCAAACGCTGTTCCTGCGCCAGCAAGACTGGGTGCAGTGTTAGAAATCGTATCTGTTTTAATCCCGGTGGCTGTCACCAAGCCACCAGGCCGTCTCAGACCCCTCAGGCCGCTGGTTTCCCGGCTCTCGTGAGCACAGCCGAGGCCAGAAGGCCCCGAGGAGGTCTGCGAGCAGACGGGAGCCCCGGTAGCTGCACGCAGCCTGCGCGTGTCAGCTCCGGCTCTGCAGGCCTGGGGCTCTCGCTGCCCACGCGGCGTGCACGTGAGCCCGTTCCCCAGATGGCAGCAGCCTGGCCCGGCCGAGCTGTGCCTGGCATTTCGGCTGCTCTAATTCTGGACCCTGGGTGATCGGGAAGCCGAGGGCTGGCTGCCCCCTGCGACCTTGCACGTGAGGAGTCGCGGTGCGGGAGCAGCCCCTGCTCCTGCAGCTCCGTCCTTCCCGGATCCCTGCTCTGGGGACAGGCTGCTGGCCGAGGAGGAGCTGCAAGATTGCTGTCTCCATCCTGTGCCTCTTGTGCGCTGGCTTGGTCCCGTGCTCGGGAGAGGTTTGGGGCTCTGACCATGCCTTAGTTCGGATGGCACCAGAGGCACTTTGGAGCGACCTTCTCCCAGTCCCTGTGCCCGCTCTGCGGGAAGCTTTCTGCAGTTCTCCCTCCACTGGGCAAGTTCTCCCCATCGCACTGCGTCGCTGGGCAAGGGTCCTCTCACTCTCCTACCACCTTTTTCAAACTGGGAATCCCTGTTTTCTTGAGGGTGCCCTCTGCTAGCTGAGATGCATTAAGCAGAACTGCTCTGTGGGCTTCTCCGACCTCTCTGCTGGTTGGAGAATGAAACCTGATGGCTTTGAGGAGGTTCGTTTTGCTCTGAAAGCTTGCCTGCCAGCTCCCCGAAGGGACTGGCTGCTGCAGCTGCCAGGAGCATCCCTGGAGCACTTCCTTTGTGTTGTCCACACCCTCCTGGTTCTCTCCCTTCTTCCAGCAGGCCTTAAGGAGAGGTGAGAGGAGCTCCAGCAGGCTCCTCGTGACTTCTTTTTCCATGTCGATGCTGCCTCCTTGCTGGATTCCACCTGGAGCCAAGCCATGCCCCAAGCCCTGCTGTCCTTGGGGGCTGACAGCTGGCGGTTCCAGAGATCTGGGGCACCTGTGCTTGTTAACTTGGGTCAGGGCTTTTATTTGAGAGCAACGTGGTCACAGGAGCTTGGAGGAGAAACAACGATCTTCAGCCCCTTTAGTCCTCAGTGGGAGTGTTTACAGGGGTTGGGTAGGCTTTGGCTTTGTACCCTGCTTTGTTTGCTGTGGTTTGTGTGATTTTTTTTTTATTTTTTTGTTCCCGTCTTCTCCCCTGTCTAGTTTGAACTGACACACTGAGCATCTGCAGATGTTCTGGCAGATCTTGAAAACACATAACACTGCACTTGCTCAGCTTCACTTCATCGTTTTCTCCTGTGCACCAGCTTCTCTTAGTGGTGTTACAACCCTCGTAAACTGCAATTATCATTGGCAATTGACTTGAAAACCATAATTCCCACTGATGCAACCTATGCTTCCCGCTGCTCCACACAAATGCTGGGTCAGCACTGCACAGGGAGGCTGTATTCCCCCGTTAATCAAACAGGTTCTGTAAATAATTGTTACTTAGAAATCTGATGGAAGAGAGAAACCAAAGCGTGTTGCTGGTTTATTGCTGGCTCAGCTTCACTTGATCCGTTTGGGTGCTCTGGAGGCGTGCACCCCCTTGGCCATGGAGTTGTGGCAGGTTAAGAAGCCGCTGCCCCTTCCTCCTGCTTGTTATCCTGCAGCTGAGAGGCAGTGGCTGAAAAGGACTCGGCTTGCTTGGCTGGGCGGCGTGATGCTCTCTTGGTTACGTGATGAGTGGTTAGAGCAGAGCGGTGCTTTAAAAAGCCTTGTGGCCGGTCCTGATGCTTGGCAGAGTGCGTAACTCTAACCTGCTTTGGTGCAGGTGCCCAGGCGTGGATCTGCCACAGCTTCACCACCACACCACTGCTCCTCAGCCTTGGCTGCTCCTCGGGGTCGTTGCTGGAGTTAACATGTCTCTTGGAACGCTTAGCTGCACCTACAAACCATTTTCCCTACTGCACAACGTATGTGCAGCACTAAATCTTTTGCTAGCCTGCGAGATCCCTCTTGCAGGGAGCTTGACCTCGACGCAGCCTTCGCTACGTGTGCGCCAGGTGAGATATGTCTGCAGCTCTGCAGCTCCGAGGTCAGGCAGCCGGCCTGCGATCCTCCCGTGAGCGTGGCACCTGGGCCAGCTCGGGCCCTTGTTCCCACCCGTGGCAGAGGGGAGCAGTGCTGCAGGTGCCCTGCTGAGCCCACGCTGCCTTTGACGTGCGGACGGGCTCTGTGTTGTGCCCAGCTTGGCGCTGCCGTCCCGCACACCACCGTGGGGATGGTGCTGGCTGCCCGTGGGCTGTTGCTCCCAGTGATGGATGGCTGCAGGCAGCTGGAAAGCTCTCATCCGTGCATGAAACCTGAGGTTTTCAACAAAGCAGCCCTTGGAAGGGGTGTAGCTGTGTTCAGTTTAAAAGCCTTGCATTTGCTTAAGTTAATGGGAGGCTCAGCTGAGACCGTGTGGCCAAAAAATGCCTTTCTCCAGCTGAGCATACGTGCAACAGGGAGTGTGCAAAACATGGGCTTCTCGAGTGCGAAAAAGCTCAAATGCATCCCTGCTGTGGTCCAGATGATATTGTAACATTTCGGGTTGCTAGTTCTTAAATGCAGGGTTCAGTTTGAAGGAAACAAGAAAAACATCAGGCTTAAGCTGTGTTTCGCCATGTATTTCATCTAGCAATGTATCCGGGGGGGGTCGGGAGTTGAAAATTGATTTTTACCTTCAGAGGAAGGCTTGCTGTCAGCTCAAAGATCGCACACCAGCAGTCGCAGCGGTGCCGCTGTCTGTTTTCATCAGCAGTGCTTAAAAAGGACATGCTTGGGCTGCGTGGAGGTGAGCACTTTGGTAATGTTTCATGCTGTTTCTCCGAGTTCTATTTATTTATTTTTCAGCGGATTCTGGACAAGCGAGTCTGTGTGAGAGGCTCAGGACTGACAGCTCTTGCTTTTATCTGCTGGGCACCAGAGGGAAGATGCTGCTCACAAAACTTTGCTTCCAGGAATTCACAAACTCCCTTCTGACGCACAGAGTACTTTACTTTGTAGTGTGCGAGTGGGCCTTCCTTTAAATGCCCCGTCTGAAATGCGGAAATGTGTGGCTTTTGTGCCAGAGAAGAGGGCAGAGCAATCTCTGAGTGCTATTGCAGCCTGGTAAGTGTAGCTGTGGGCACTGCAAACTATTTTCAGATATAGGAGGACTTGAAACAATGGCTTGCTCTGGAGAGACTGCTCAGAGGTATTGCAGGAGATGCGGTGGAAGCGTGTGTCCTCTGCAGAAACACAGCTGTGACTCCATTAAGGTGAAGATCGTCTTAATCTGCATCCATCATTCTGAAGCCTGAGGCTTCCCCTGCTGATGCTGGTGGAGCTCTTCTGCAGTCACGGGGATGAAGCCGGGGAAGGACTTTGAAAAGCCCTTTGATAACCCGTGCAAAAGCTTAAACTTCCCTCTGGCTTTGCACTCCCGCCCCGCGGTTTTCTTGCCGTGCCCCTGGTGTGCTGGCTTTAGGGACGACCCTGGACACGTGCCCTGGCCTGGGCCCCTCTCTGGTGGCCTGGAAGAGAGGAGGACCTGGGTACGGGACACACGGGGGGAGCAGGGACGTACGAGTGGTGACTCAGGACAGGGCTGTGTCCCCGGTGAGTGCCATGCCCAGGAGGGTGGCATGGAGGTGCCGGGCATGGGACGGGTGCCACTCACCCCAGCAGCTCGTGGCCCAGGCTGTGCCGTCCCCATTGGCTCCGTCACCATCCCACCGTCAGCTCATGCTACGGCAGCAGCCCGGAGCGAATGGGAGGCCTGTTTGCAGAGCGGGGCAGGGGCAGGCTCTGTCGCAACGTGCGGAGGAGACCGGCAGGAGAAATGCGGCCAGGAGCGCTCGAGGCGGGGAGCCAAGCCTTGCGGGGCTCGGCTCGGAGGCCTCCCAGGCTCTAATGCCCAAAGCAGCACCTTCCTCCCCCTTCCTGGGCAGGTCCTACGGCCCCGAGCTGATGGGCGAAGCCGATTTCCCTGGCCTGGGGAGCCAGCCTGCTTTCTGCTGTGGCCGTGGCTAAGGCAGCTGCCCCTTGCACAGCCCCCAGGCAGCAGCAGCAGCAGCCACTGGCTGCCTGCCTTAGAGGGGAAGCCTTCTTTTGGGACAGCCTGTGCTTGCCTTTCCTCCCAAAGTGTTTTTCTTTCAGCAAAGGCTGTAATTGGATCTACGCTGAAGCAGAGCGTGGGCAAAGTGGGGTGCCCCTTCCCTGCCCTGTTCCGCAGGCTTGGGCTGGGCCGGGCTCGGGGTTGCGCAGACCCTGGCACATCGGGCCTGCAGGTGAGGGATTAGCGGGCTGGGGTGCTCCAGCTCGTATTTGGAAGCATTATAATTGTATTGAAAGGATATTTCGTAGCAAGGCTCGTGGCTGAGGCACAGAGCTACATGTGCAGTGATCCTACACGTCGGGCCCCAAGCCGGTTTGCACAGCGCTCACCCCCACATTGCTGCACCCGTGGCATAGATGCACCGAGAAAGTCCTCGGCGTGGTGAGGGAAGGCATTAATGTAACAGAAGCGGATGCTCTTCCTTCAAGTCAGATCAGTTACAGCTGCTCAGTCCAGCTCTGAAATCAGCTCTTGGATCTTTGATCCCCGAGTAATAAAATCTACAGGGAACCCCTCCGATTTCCTGGTTTCTCTTCACTAGCTGAGAGCCTGCTGTAAGGGAGCCCATTTAACGGTGTCGTGTCACGTAGCTGAATCGTGCCATGAAGCGATGCTCTTGGTTATGAGGAGAGGAAGCTGCTCGGATGCCAGGGCTGAGCTGCCTGCCCCAAACACTAGTTCTCATTCCCGTGCCTTCTTTCTCTTTGTGGTCGTGTTTCTTCGCACTTGCAAGGGGCTGAACTTGCATAAAGGATCGAGCTGGGACTCCCCTTTCAGGAGCCGCTGGTCAGAAGACACGCTGCACATCGGTGCAGGTATCAACGGACCTGATTGCTAGAGCACTACGGAAGCCACACGTACAAATAGGATGAGTTGAGTTTGTAAACGGCAGATCCCTGAGGAGCTCTCGAATCGGGGGGGTCCAGGTGTACCCACCAGTCCTGAAAGCCCCATCCTGCATGTGGCAGGGGGAGCAGAGCTTGGATCTGTGGGGCTCTCCCAGCCTTTGCGCTGTCTCCAGCAGGAGCACATCTGCCGTCAGAGCACGTGGCTCGCTGACACTGTCACGCTGACGCAGAGCAGCCGTTCCTGGGGAATTGCATGAGACATGAGAGCATTTCTTTCAGGCATTTCTGTGCCAGAACAGCCCTCCTTCCGCTTGTGTCGCTGGGGGCAGGGGGAGCGGTGGCTAGTTTTAGCTAGAATTCAGTGCGTGGTTTTGTACGCTCTGGGCTGTTTGAGATGCTAAAGATGTGAGGTTTGTGTTCCCGAGTTAGAGGGAGCCTGGCCGCAGTCCTGAGGAAGGAGCCCGCATGGAGGTGCGCCCTGGCGGCCCCCCAGCGCTGGTGTTGTCTTTCACTTGCCTGCGCATACCCCAGGGGACACTTCTCAAGGGGAGCTCTCAGCTGAGAGCAGCAGCTATTCTTTAGGGATCACTAATGGTGGTGTGCTGGTGTGCCGGGGGACAGACCTGGGGAAGCGTCTCCCTCCTTCCCTGGCTGTGGGAGACCGCTGCCCTGCTGCATGGGAAGTTTTCTTTGCTAATCTCCTGAGCCAGTGGGGGTGCCACCTCATCTGCTTCTCTGCAGTGGCTGAAGCATTGTATCGCACTAAAAGTAGCTGGTTTTTTATTTATTTTGGTGCCAGACCATTTCCCTGGGGATGTGACATTTCTGTTCTATCTCCGGGTGCAGCTCTTGGCTCTTCTTCTTCTGACACTGGTGTGTCTAAAGCCACGGTCCCACTGAACTGGGACCTCGGTTGCAGGAGCCCAGAGCTGGTTCATGGAATCAGAGAATAATTTGGGTTGGAAAAGACCCGTGAGATCATCAGGTCCAACCATTCATGGAGGACCACAGAGAGAAAATAATGCAGAGCAGGCCTGGCACTTAACAAATACACACGGGTATATAAATATATGACCTTGGAATACAAGACAGCCCTTGGCATCCCGTCCCAGTTCATCAGACAGGAGGTATGTAGGGGCTGGGTGTTGCTGCAGGACAACATTGGCCAGTGTCTCAGGCAGACATGTCTGCAGGCATAAGTGCATGTGAGCAAGGCTGCCATACCATAAATCCCAGCTTCCTCTTGAGTGTGTGCGCTCCCAGCTTTGGTTCTGTTAGCCCCTTCTTCCCTCTCCTCCCTGAACGTACCACGTATTTCCACTGCACGCGTTCGGTTGTGTTTAGTTGTAGTGATTTACACGGGGATAGGGACTTTGGACTAAATTGTCCTACTATTGCAGAACTTTAGTCCAGAATTGGATTTCTGGGGTTTGGTTACTCTGTGCTCAGAAGGGCGGCTGAGGACATCACTGTTGTCCAGGGGGGTAAGTGCCTCTGAATTTACAGGGTCGCTGTTACCTTGTAGTGCTTGTACAGTAACAAATATCACCTTGTTTTTCCAGGGAAGGGAATGAACCTGGGGATTCTATGAAAATCACATACAGCGAGTTGCTGCACAGAGTCTGTCAGTTTGCCAATGTCCTCCGCAACCAAGGTAGGCGGCTGGCGCAATAGTGCTGAATACTGGGAAAGCGTTAGACCGGGTTTTGAGATTGGTCCGTTCTTTGCATGGTTGCTAGTCTGTTGAGTAATTCTGTGCAAAATGCTTCATTTCTCTGCCTGCTTCCACAGCTGTAGAGAATGGTATGCGCAGGTTTGCTCTGCAAAGTATTTTTGTGCATTCATCTCTAGTTCTGTTAGTGAAAGCTTACCAGTGCTGGTCATGTCAGCTGTACTAGGAAGGAACCTGTGCTCAAAACTTCCTGCTCTTGGATTTTCCAACTAGCAGTGGGCACTGGTTACATTTCTGCCTCCTTCAAGGGACTGAACCTGTCTGATCTGAATGTGCAGCACTCATTGCAGTCATCTTACAAGAGCTGCAGGGCTTGAAAGGCAAAAGACATGTACCCGGTGTCCCTGGGCAGGCTGGAGCTCTCTTTCTGGTCGCTACTGGCATGATGCTCCTCACATTTCAAGTGTCTGCCATGGCTGTGTGGGCGTTGCTGGGAAGTGGCAGTGGAAGTTCATGCCCGTGGACATGTGCTTTGGCCTGGAGAGCTGAGGTGTTCCACCTAAGGCTGGTTCAGCTCTAGCTCCAGATGAAGCTTTATTGTGTGTATATAAAAATTGACTTTCTTGTACAGCCTGTTCCTTTGATGTAATGTGTTCATTTTGACAAATGACGTGTTTGTTTTCCCTCCACAGGTGTGAAGAAAGGAGACAGGATTTCCATCTACCTGCCTATGATCCTGGAGCTGGTCGTAGCCATGCTCGCCTGCGCCAGGATTGGAGCTCTTCACTCTGTTGTGGTAGGAGCGAGCCCTGTGCATTGATCTCAGTGCAGGGCTGTTGGGCGGGGGGGAGCAGCTCTTGTTTTTGGGAGGGTGAGGGAGAGAAACTGAAAGGGTTGAAAAGATGGGCGCTGACCGTAAAATGACTGGAAACTAAGTTAATGTTCTGTTTCCTAGCCCTGTTCTGCACCACAGAATGAGCTCCTCTAGCTCTCTCTCCATCAGTGCTTGGTGGTATCATTTACTGTGGGCGAACAACATAGCTGTGGCCATTCCTGTTGTCACTTGCTGACTTGGTTGTGTGATCTCTGTCAGTTTGCAGGTTTCTCAGCGGACTCTCTTTGTGAGCGGATTCTTGACTGCGGTTGTTCTCTCCTCATTACAGCAGGTAAAACGCGCTTCAGTGCCCCTGACCCTGAGCTGTTTCTGTTGGCTGTCTGCAAGGTCTGTATTTTAAAAGCCAGATGTGCTTGGAATTGGAAGAGGAAGGGGCCGTGCTTCAGCTGAGCTGCTGCAAGGCGGATGGATGTGCTGCTTGTAGCCGAGCTTGAGTACTGTTTTCCACTTTGAATGTACAGTGAGGCATCTAAGCAGCCCGCCAACTTTGTCCTGTAAAGCATGATGTCACCAGCTGATAATAACATGTTTCCAAACACTTCTCGTCCATGTTTCTCTTCAAAATCAGCCAGATGTTTGCAAGATGTATCATTTATGGGGCAGTCCAAATATGAGGATTCCCTCCCTTCCCAGTTTCAAGGAAATTCCTATCGCAACTCTCAGCCTTGTAAAGCAAGGGATCAAGAAAGTGGTAGTGTTTGCATGTAAGCCCACTGCATTTTCCACAGCTGTGTTTTCTGAGATAGTGCTGTTACTATTAATAGATCCATGGCATGGAAAGGACCCACTAAACTTTGCAATCTGTCTTCTGGCCGTGTTGGATTATTCCCCACGTGATATTCCCAAGAGACTTGTTGGGTCAAATTTGAACCTCTCCCAGGGAAGGAATTTCACCATTTCTCTTGGCATCCCTTTCTCTAGGCCAAAAGGGCGTATTAGGAAACCTTTCCCATCAGTTGCTTGACTGCTTTCCCTCCCTCTGGTGCGTGAGTTCTGCTCTGACCTCCTGAAAGTGCCTGTTGTTTCTAGCTGTCCCAGGCTGCCTTGGCTGTGGAGCCTCTCTGACGTTTTCCTTACTGTTTCGTAGATGCCTTTTACCGAGGGGACAAGCTGGTCAACTTGAAGCAGATTGCAGATGAAGCCCTCCAGAAATGCAAAGACAAGTAAGTTCAGATTCTTCTGTGAGAAGGGCATTTGTTGGAATCTGCTCCTGCACAAATGGGAATGGAAATTTTCATAGGCTGGCAGACTGCAGCAGGTCTGACACAACCTGCACTATATTCATAAGCCTTTCAAAAGTAATATGCAGTTTGACTCCCTTGTCTTAAAAATATTATCTTTAAACTTTCCTCTTGTCCATTCTGACCTGAAAGCCCACCTAATGGGTGGGAGGATTTGCTGGAGATGCACTGTCTAATCCAAAATCATTGTGACCCATGGCAGTTCTCCCAGTGCTGCAGCAGCAGCTCGTAGAGTGGGAGGGAATTACCTCTGTACACGTTGTGAATAGTCTGACACAGTGCTGTGGTGCACGTTAAGATGAGGCTTAAATCTTGCCCAAAAGCCACTTGTTCAACAATAATGAAATAAAACAGAAATATTTCAAGTTGGGGAAATGGCTGTGTAACAGGAACCAGACTTTAATTGGCATGCACCAACGTGTGCACAGGATCAGTGCCTGACTGCACACAGGTATATGGTTAAGCTGCTCCATTTTAAAAAGGTCTTTACTGAAATGCTGGTAAATCACAAAGAGAGGCTGATAGTATCATCACATTTTACAGAAAGGGCAATAAACACTGAAATGATTTTGCCAGGCTTACAGACACAACCACTGTCACACTGGAGACCACACCTAGGTCCTTATGCTTCCACACCAAAACTTCCTCTTCCTATTGCTCTAGCTTCTTCACTGACAAGAGGGATGCAGATTATGGTAATGGATAGCTTTCCTTGGGGGGGAGGAGCAAGACAGGTAAGGACTCTTTGTAGCCTCTTGTTTAGCAGGCAAACTATTCCTGGCTTGGTAAGGTAGGATAAAAGCAATGAATTTGTAGAAAAGTGTTGCTGACATTCAGAAATGTAATCTATGATTTTGCATTCAACTTTCCAAGCAACGACTTTGGAGTTAGAAGTCTCCATAATACTCAGCCTTGTTCTTTTCCTTGATGTATAATCTGGCTTTGGAAGTCTTTTCCCCCTTTGAAGTGGACAGTGGATCACACCTAGGGATGGGAGCAGCCAGCTAACATCTCCTGGGTGCTGTGGGAGGTCTTGTTCAGATTCACAGACGGGCAAATTTGGGATTTGTAAGGCATCTCCCCAGCAGTGAATTGTGAGAGATGCTTGTGGAATCCCTCCTTCCTCTGTAGGCAGGAGTGGTATGCATATGGTTTACCTAATAACTCCCCGGTAAGCTCTGCACAGACCTTTCCTATTCTCCAAGCTCTGCTTCTGCTGTGGCACTGCTGTGGCTGGTGTCCCGCAGCAGTTCACGGTGTGCCTAAAGTTTGCATGGCAGCGTCTGCGGTGCAGGTGAGGGGAGGTGATGAGGTCCCTGTGGAGGAGCGAGGGGTGCCGCAGGGCCTCCCTGCGTGGTGTGTCCAGGCTGCCCGGCGTGCCGTCTGCCTGCAGGGCGGTCCACCTCTTCCCTTGCAGCCTGGGAACAGCTCTTCCCAGCGAGCTGATGGCGCGGGCACGCAGGCAGCGTACGCTCTGGCTTAGGAAATGCAGCTCAGGGCCTCTGCTCTGCCTTCAGCGCATCCCATAAAACCCAGGAAGGGCAGGCTTAGCCTGAGCAGCCAGATCTGATGGCTCCTTTCCATTTACAGGGGCTCCTCTTTGAAAAAGTGCATCGTGGTGAAGCACCTGGGGAGGGAAGAGGTAGCAGTGGATGGGACATGCAGCAAGTCTCCCCCTCTCAAAAGGCTGTGCCAGGACGTACAGGTATGCATAGGGGCTGGGAATGGGGGGGATTTTTTTCTCTTTTTTTTTTGCTATAGGTCAGAGCCCAGCAAATCAATCAGTGTGAAACCACTGTAGTGCTTCCCTGGATGCTCCTGTTTTCTGACTCCTGTTCCTGCTCTCCCCCCTGCTTTCTGTTGCTTTGTGAGTGGTACAAAGAAAGGTTCCTTTGTCTTTCCAAGATCCCCTCCCTGCATCTTTCTGTAACACCATCACTAGCTGCCAACCCTAAAAGCACAGCAGGGTGCAGCTTCCACAGGCTGGAAGCAGATAGGACGAGGACAAGATGCCTGTTTTCCTCTGTCCAGTGATGGACTCTTCTGTTTTAATCCTGTATCTCTCTCTCCTTTTGTGCAAGGAGCAATGTCGTCCTGCGCTGTAGCTGTGATGGTGGAAAACAGGAGAAACAGAAGACTTGTTCTTGTGGCCTGGGTTCAGGCCCCAGGATAACAAATCATAAGCTGGGAATAGTGCAGTCACTGTGTAGCTGGCACAGGAACTGTGTCAGCTGTTGGGGCTGGGGCTTTCCCTTGCAACTGAAACCAGAAGAAAGGATGTGGGCCAGAGACGTGTGGTGAGATGGGGTTGGAAGGAGGAGAAGGTGTCAGGGAGCCATGGCTTCACGCTGAGCTCCTGGGGCTGGTGCGCAGTCGTGCTGCACATGGCAGCCAGGTACTGCCTTCATCCTTCTGAACAGCAGGCTTCTGTCACCACCCAGCACTAACAGCGTGCTCCACGTCTTGCAGCATTGTCTTCTGTCCCTAAATGTTTGGTAATTAATTCACAGCAGTGCATCGGGTTATCCCTAGGTGCTGGGATATGGCCCGTGCAAGCTGGTGCTTGCCCAGAAATGGGTTGTGTTTGGGGGATGCGTTTGAGCTTTGGGCTCTGCTTTCAGCGGGATGGTCCATGCACATCCCTGGCACAAGTCCAGCAGATTAAGTGTCTTTGAGTTAACTTTGCTTGTTCAGCTGTGTTAATTTTATTGGGGTGTTACTCAGTGTTTGCCAGCCTGGCCATGTTATGTTGGCCTCCATTGCCCCTTCTCTTGGTAGGAGAGGGGAACTGCAAAGGGGTGGGAAAACTGGAGCAGGTCAGCATTTGTGTTATATTTCCCTGGTTGGGAAGCTACGGCAAAGCCTGTCCCCACGCTGATGTTGCTTTTGGTGATGTGAGGTTAGTGAGCAGCCTCCCAGGCGGAGGCTGGAGCAGGGCTTTCTGTTACCCTTTGGTCTTCTGCCGTTCTTGTTCAGACACTTCATAAAGGATCGCTGTCCCTTGTGAGTGCATCTTTACTGTTCTGTTGGCGTGTGTAACGCTGCCGGGCGCTCAGTGGGCTGCGTGCCTGCTCTGTGCTTTTGTACCCAGCTGGCCACGTGCGGGGCTGGCCTCTGAGACCTGCCTGGAGGTGATGGGTGCCTAGGGAAGGCAATGGAGAGGGTAAGGCTTCTGCTCAGAGAGCTTCTCCTGGCCTGGGCGCCGGGTCGGTGCCCTCTCCAGCCTGCCAGGCCGATTTTCCAACTCCTTGCCTGCAAAGCCTGGTGTGGATCCTTCGCTTCTCAACTTTCACACCCTCTTTGTGGATTTTTAACAGGAAAAAAAGGCTGAGAGCTCACAGAGACTCCATCCCAAGGTATTTACACACAGCTCTGCCTTCCTCCTCTCGGCACCTCCCCTCTGCTTCCCTCTCCAGCACTCCACCTTTCTAACCGCTCTGACTCTGCGCGGCCACACATGCCCTCCTAATCGGGTACCAGCAGTTGCATGTTAGCGATAGATATCACTCGCCGCTTGGCTGCAGTCACTGGGGTCTGCGTCCCTTTGCCCAGCAGCATGAGAGCAGTGGGTGAGTGTGGCCGGGACACTGTGGTGGCTGTGATGGCCTCTGGAAGGAGAAGCAGAGGGTGAGGAGGTGCGTGTGTGCAGGGCTGCCAGCCTGCCTTCCGCTTCCCCTTCGCGAGGGACCAGTCCAACCCCCTCGTTTTCGGTGGCAGCGAGGAGGCCGCGTAGCACAGCCTGGGGTCAGCGGCACCAACTCTGCTGCCGGAAACAAATCCGCTTCTGTAAAAACACCTGAATGCACGTGAGCATGCTGGCGAGGTGAAATGCAGAACCGCTAGGATTTGCTGCCAGCATTAGGATGACGTTTCACCCCTTTTCCTCTAAAAGCAGTTCTCACAATGTGCTTCCCTTCATCACAAGGCTGCCAGGAATCGCGTGCAGCTCCCCAGCCCTGGCGGTGTGCCGGGGGCAGGAAGCCTGGAGCTCCAGTGCCTCGACTCTGCTCGCCCCAGCCGAGGAGCTGCAACCTCAGGGCCCCGAGCAAATCGAGCACGGGCCAGCCGGCATGGGTGCTCTGCTACAGCACCTGGAGAGCCAGGGCTTGCATGCTGGGATGGGCTTTTATTAGTCAGCATCACCGTGTGCTTTTTGAGGTTCAGGTGTTCTCCAGTCCCTTGGCATCAGCTGCCCCAAGCGGGATGCCTCGTGATGGGCAGGATCGTTCTAGCTCCTGGCTACATCAAGCTCTGTTTACCTGAAAACCTACTTAGATCAGGGTGCCCAGCTCAAGTGCATGGGGCAGGAACATTTGTCTCTGCTCCATCGCTCAACTCCAGGTCTCCTTCCTTTTTAACCTGGTAGTTTAACTGGGTAGGAGAGAGGCAGCACGTCCTGTTGGGCCCATTGGCTTGGGTGCTGTGGGGCAGGCCTGGCTTCAGGGGCTGTGTGCTCTGCTGCGGGTCTGACCTGCTCCATGGGCCAGTGGAAGTTTGGTGCTAAAGTTGAGGGATCCTTGAAGGAAAGATGCGAGAAGGTGACTGATGGGCTGGTGTGAGCTGAGCTTGGGAGTGTTTGACATGGTGCCTTGCTGGGAGCTTGCTGAAGTGCCAAACTTATGGAAACTTCTCTCCAGGTAAAAAGCAGGTGCCCTGGGGAGCCGTGAGAGCTTTCAAAAGGGACTCAGCTCTGCTGTGCTGTCAGCAAAGGGACAGAGCAGCTGGTGCTCCCTGCACCACGTGTACAGGAGCTGCGTGCTGACCGCTGCTGCTGCTGGGCCGTGTGATCCCAGCGCCTCCAAATGGTGCGCACACGCCTTTAGGGATGCAGTCACTGTGCCACCCCGTGGCTGCTCTCTGTGCATTGCGATGCGCCAGCTGAGGGAGTTTTGGGGTGCAAGACTTGCAGCACTGGCATTTGCTGCCCTTAGGCTGCTTTGCTCAGCCTGCAGCTAGGAGCTGTTGGGATCCAGCTCATTGCTGAGGAGCTTACACACGGAGGAAGTCCCCCTGACTTGGCACGTGCCACAAGCGGGCTGCTGCTGCCGTGTCTGCTCAGCCACGGCGTCCCACCAGAGCCAGAAGTTCCCTGTGCCCATGTTTCCATCCCGCTTGGCTGGGGTGACATCCTACTGTTTGCATTTCTACCTCTTGGACCAAAGGCACCTTCCAGCCCTGTTTGCTGATGACAGTCTTGTCCGAGCGGCTGCTGGAGCCTGGGTGGCAGCCTGGGGACTCTGCGCAGGCTGTGCCACGCGATGGGCCCTTGCTTTTCCTGGAGGTGACGTGCCCCAGCTGTGAGCTGGCCTCCCGGTGCGGCAAGGCTTGGGGTCAGCGTGCCTGGCCTTGCGGAGATGTGGAACGTGGGTCAGCTGTGCCCAGGTTCCTCCAAGGAAAGGAGAGAAGGTCAGGTGGGATCGGGTCCTGTGCTGAACCGTGCCGTCCTGGAGATGGAGCCAGCCAGCGCGGCTCTCAGGGTGACCTCTGCCTGTCACCCACAGGCTCTGGTAGCCCCATTACAGCTCTGGCACACTTGAGCAGCTCCTTTGGGCAGCCGGCGCTGGGTGTTTCAGTGTTGGAGCAGTCACTTCTCATCAGGGTAATTATCTTAACATCTGGATATAACAGATTTTCTGGTCTGTGGGGCGAAGCAGTATGAGCCTGACGTGTTCCTTTTGGTCTTGGGACTTGCTGCCACGGGGGTCACTGCAAGGTGGCCAGGACCAGTGGAGATGTGGCTGTGCTGAGGCTCGCTGCTTCGCTGTTTGACTGCAGCCCATGGAGGCAGGAGCGGGTCCTGTTTCCTGTGAAAGTGCAGAGCAGCTGGAGCTGCAGCCCCTCTCCTGGCTGCTCCTGAGGGGGATTTGTTTGTGTTGCCAGTAGTTTGGAAAATCTGCTTCAGGTCTTGCAGCCAGACAATGTTTAAAGGTTTTCCTTGTGGCTGTGGGCTGAAAAAGGAGCTGCTTGAGTGGGAGTTGCAGCTCTGATGCACGGTTTGCAGCAAGCAGCTCTGGGCAGAAGCCATGCTGTGAATAATACCTGCCTAGATGGGCCAAGAGGGTGACGAGGTTGGGGCTGCAGCCCCTTGTCCCCTCTCTCTGCTTTTGGGGGGGGCTGTTCCTAACCTTGTGCTTTTCTCAGACCCCCTGGAATCCAGGCATGGACATGTGGTGGCACGAGCTGATGAGCGGTGCCAGCATGGAGTGCGAGCCCGAGTGGTGTGACTCGGAGGACAAACTCTTCATCCTCTACACAAGCGGCTCGACCGGGAAACCCAAGGTACTCCCCTCGCTCAGCTCGCGGCCCCGTGGGCACGGGCGGAACCGCAGCAGTGCCTCAGTGGTGGGAACAAGCAAGGGTTACGTTGGGAGGCCCCAGTAAGCAGAGGAGCTGTGGAGGGGCTGTGCTGGTCATTCTGCTCGGCTGCTGTTTGAGCTCAATGGACCAGTGATGCTCAGCTTGGCCTGGGAGGGTGAGGGCCTTGGTGGAGCTTCCCTGATGGTGCTGTGCCTTCTCCTTGCAGGGCGTGCTGCATACGGTGGGTGGATACATGCTTTATGTTGCCACCTCATTTAAATACGTCTTTGATTACCAACCTGAGGACGTCTACTGGTGCACAGCTGACATTGGATGGATAACGGGCCATTCCTACCTCACTTACGGACCCTTGGCAAACGGGGCAACTAGTGTATTAGTAAGTGCTGGATGGCCGCTGGGTGCCTGTCCTCCAAGAAGTTACAGTGGTGGTGCTGAGCTGCATCCCTGCATTGCTCTGTGATGAGCACATCAGGATGTGCTTTTCTCCTTCATGTGCGAAGCCCCGTCATACTGTCTGTGCCACGTCACAGTGCACTGTGCTCTGCAAAGAAAGGTGGCAGTCCCCAAGGAAGCATGGCTTCTCGGTGGCACAGGGGAGGGCTAGGCTCTGTGTGGCTTCTGGGTGGTTTTGCAAATGCTCCTGTTTCTTTCCCTTAGAGAAGTGCAAGCCTTGTGTACCAGGGGTGCCAGGGCTACTGCAAGCTAATGTGAAAGCTGGACCAGGAGCCACAGAGTGACGTTTCTGACATCTGACACTGATTTGACAATCTGCATTTAATTCCTGTGCCTGTATCTCCTTTGGCAGTGTATAAATCAGGAACCAGAGGCCTGTGTCCAAGACTCCCATGAGGAAATGCAAGCAGGAAAACGTGTCATGCTGGAAGAATCCTTTTTAGGGTTCTTGGTGCTTTTGGTTGTGGTTCTGTCACTGTGTTTGGACCTGTCACCCTGTGCCATGTCATGCGGGCAGTGTCGTTTGGGCTGGTGGGACTGTATCACTGTGATAGCCGCTCAAGTGCCCTTGCTGTTAGGGTGTTTTGGGGGACATTTGCTAGGACACCAGTAGCGGGAGGGTGCTAAATCCATCCTGAGGAAGCAGTAGGAGGGGTCCTGAACTGGACTGGTTTTACCACATGGTGCCCCTGGCATGCCTCTAAGAGCACACCAGAGTCCAGCTGCTCTCAGCTCCTCTTGTTTGAGAAGGTGCCTCAGGTCGTGTGGGGAGGTGGCAGTAAGGAACAGCTGTGTCACTGCCCTCTCTCTCACTCAGTTTGAAGGTGTCCCCACCTACCCGGACGTCGGGCGAATGTGGAGCATCGTTGACAAGTACAAGGTGACCAAGTTCTACACAGCACCCACAGCCATCCGGCTGCTGATGAAGCACGGGGAGGAGCCCGTCAAAAAGTGAGTCAGTCCCCAGTGGCATGGGGGCCCCTGGCTCTGGCATAGCTTCCTCTCTGAGCAGCAGCTTCCCCACCGCGTCTTCCGAACAAATCGGGATCTTTTGCCTTCAACCCAGCAACTTGCAGGCTGTGTTTCTTTGCCCCCAGCACTACCTTCAGTGTGGCACACCAGAGCAGGTGGTTCTTTCACTGAGCTGCAGATCAGCTTGGGGACTGCGAGTTCTCCCTGCTCACAGAGGTGTGCTGGGCACATAGCCCCTCTGTGCTGCAACTTGGCCCAAGGATGGGGAGGGAGCAGAGCCCAGTGGGAGCTTGGAGACACCAAAAGCATAGAGGTTTCCTCTCTTCCCCCATGGGAGAGGGCTGAGAAGGGACAGAACCATTGAAACCCCAGATATATTTGGGAGGCCCAGGCTCTGGCTCTGCAGTGCCATAGGCTCACTTCTGCTTCTCTCCATGGCCTGCTGAGCCCCTGCGAGCCCCCTCCTCTCTGCAGGCACAGCAGGAAGTCTCTGAAGGTGCTGGGGACCGTTGGGGAGCCCATCAACCCTGAAGCCTGGCTGTGGTACTACCGTGTGGTGGGAGAAGAGAGGTGTCCCGTTGTGGACACGTTCTGGCAGACAGAGACGGTGAGTCCTCACCTGGGCGTCTCTGGGACTTCTCTTTTCCTTGTGCTCCTGGCAGGCAGCAGGGTGTCTTTGCAGGTTTGCCATAATGTTTCTCTGGAGCTATGGGACTAGTTGTTTTGCTTGCCCAGGATCTTCCTCCCAGTGTCTGGTGTAGCCTGCAAGTGTTGGTTCCCCTTCCTCTCTCTCAGGGCCTCAAAGAGGCTCCATGGGGAGACCTTAAAAGGGTCCCTGCCAAGGTCTGCCCTGAACCCTGCTCTCCCTCTCTTTATTTTCTCCAGCAGCTCCAAAGCTTTATGCCCCACCATGGGCTCCCTGTTCCCTGCTGTATCCTTCCCAACAGGCTGGCATCACCCAAACTCATTCCTTTTGCCTCCCTTTACAGGGTGGCCACATGCTGACGTCTCTCCCTGCTGCCACCCCCATGAAGCCGGGCTCTGCTGTGAGTACTTCTGTTCCTCCCAGCAGGGAGGGCTCCCCACTCCCTCTGGTTTGCAAGATTATAATGCCTGGGCTCACCTCCGTGTCTCCTTGCTGTCTGGTTCCTATGGCAGACATTCCCCTTCTTCGGTGTGGTCCCTGCCATCGTGAATGAGTCGGGGGAAGAACTGGAAGGAGAAGCAGAAGGCTACCTGGTAAAGAGGGGCTGATCTTCCACACCCTCCCCTTTGCTGTTCCCCATGAGTTCCAGGACATTCCCGATAGCATCTGCACATATCTGCTTACACTGGGCCCAAATAAAGGGACCCATTGGGCGGTAGGAACTCCCTTTACTGCTGTAACTCACTGGGAGTTCGGTACCATGAACAAGCTGTTCAACTGATCCATAAATTGCACGCATGGGCAAGGCAGGAGGAAGGGAACAACTTTTCAGCCAAGCTCCTTCCCCTATACCAAGTGTGGAGAGATTTTCCCATTAGATTAGCACAGGGAAGCAGCTGAGCGTCATTGGTTATGGCTGCTTCTGCAGCATCTCTGTTGCTGCATGGCACTGCAAAGACTGGGTTATTTTCCCTCCCCTTGCAGAAGAAATGGTTCTTAAAGTCCTGGAGTGGGGGAGGTAGAAAGCAGTGTTTGTTACCTTGACCCTTGGAAGAGCTCTTCAGTGGGGTGGTTCCTTCCGTGTCCCCAGGAGCTGCAAAAGGGTTATGTTAGGCTAGACAAGCTGTGGAGCAGTGTAGGAACTGCACTTGCTGGCCAGCGATGCTTGAATGGGTAAATAGAGGTTATTTAGAAACACTGACCAACACTAGAGGCCAGGAGTTGGCTTGGTTAAGAGTTGTTTTTGCTCCCACTGACTCAGGTCTGCATTTTTCACTGTAGGTATTTAAGCAGCCCTGGCCAGGAATAATGCGCACGCTGTATGGAAACCACCAGCAATTTGAAACCACGTACTTCAAGAAGTTCCCTGGGTACTACGTGACAGGCGACGGTAAGGTTGTTTGGGTAGTGTGTGGGTGCAGAGGCCTGAGGACAGCAATTAAAATCTTGCAGTGTCCTGGCCTTAGGATCCCTTATCGGTTGCTCTGAGGGCTGGCACTTCTTCCTCACACTGTCATTTCTGGCTATTTTTAGGTTGCAGGAGAGATAAAGATGGTTATTACTGGATCACTGGGCGAATTGATGACATGTTGAATGTTTCTGGTAAGAACAACTTTTGTCTTCAGTGGGAGCCAGCAGGCTTTCTGATGCTAGTTAAAAGAGCCATCTTGCTTTTATGGGGGACAGTTCTGCATCTGTGAGACCGCCCAGCAGCCTGTCCTCAGGGTGGATCTAATTGTTGTATCAGGTTTATTTCCAAGTTAGACAAGCCTGCGACTTTGTGACTCTGGGTTAGTTCCTCCAGAGACGGCGCACTGTAATATCTTAGAGGAGGTCCTCAACCAGCATATGTACTTCTGTGTTGAAGCATGTAGGTCCATAGGGAATCGCAGAGTCAGGCTGGGCAGGACCTCTAGGACAGGTCTCTAATCCAACCTGTAGCTCCAGGTAGGGCTAACATCAAAGCTGGATCAAGCTGCCCACTGCTGTGTCCCCAGGGATGGAGGTTCTCCCTCCCAACCCAGCTCCTTCTCAGCCTGTGCTTTGTTTAATCCTGTGGCCATGAACAATTCGCAGATCTGTTAAAGAAAGAAGCCTTAACTGGGAGAACAGCCGGGGATGTAGCCTCACTCCGCAGCCTGCACTCATCTGGGTGATGCCTGGCAGCCTTCTGGGGCAGCCCAACCACTGTACTGCTGAAATGAGTTTCTCTCTCAGCTGTTTTCTCAACCAAGCGGAACCGGTCCTCTCAAACCTATAGTTCAGGGACTTTTATGCTTGCAGACCTCTTCCTCCCAGCTGCTAGGAGGCTGCAGGACCCCAGCACTGCCTTTCTGCTTCCAGGCCACTTGCTGAGCACTGCAGAGGTGGAGTCAGCCCTGCTCGGGCACGCTGCTGTCTCTGAGGCTGCAGTGGTCAGCCACCCACACCCCGTGAAAGGCGAATGTCTTTACTGCTTCGTGACCCTGAAAGATGGCCACGACTTCACCAAGAACCTGGCAGATGAGCTGAAAAAACAAGGTAGCAACAGCCAAACATCTGGGAGGCCGTGTAGCAGGGAGAGGGAGGATGGTGCTGGGCAGGCAGTGGAGGGGTTAAGGGCTTGGGTGCTTAAACAAGGGTGCGTGTGGTCTGGGGAATGCAGCACGGACAACTGCGACAAGGTGCCCCCTCTGATTAGAGAACACGGCTGGCAAAGACTAAAATTAGTTCTCCCGGCCTTTGGCTGCTCATGTGATGCCATCCCTACCTCTTGGGAGCTGGCAGCCGTGCGAAGGACTGGGGTAGCCAGCAGGTTTTTGTTTGCAGCGGTGGGCACGGCTCCCGCGGCTCTCCCTGGTGGATTTGGACTTGCACAGGAACTGTTTGGTTACTTTGGGTGGGAGAAGGGAACGTTTGCAAGACTGTCTCCTGCAGCCAGGAGGTGCTGGCAGAGCAGGGACTGACAGGCAGTTTTCAAACACCAGCTGTAGTGCAGTCCATCTGGGGACAGTGTGCTCCTGGTTTGGGTGTGACAAACCCACTGCCATGGTGCAAAGCACGCCAGACATTGCAATAACAGGGTAGAAACTGTTTCAAATCCAGTCTGCTGTCCCGCAGTGCTGTAGTTAAACACTTCACTGCCTGGGGTAGGGCTCTGGTGGTTTCGGCTCTGGTCTCAAGGCAGCTCTTTTGTTCCCACAAAAGACTGCAGCACTTAATGCTTGAAATGAATCCATGGGAGGTTTTTCTCTGCAGGAACCCAGTAGTGAATCAGTCTTTGCACTATCAAAATGGTAACAGTGATTGCTACAGCCATTTTAGAGGTCTCTTGATAACTGGGAGAATGAAAACAGGAGTGCTCCTGCCTTTGGGAAGGTGTGCTGTATCCCTGTTGGCATCGCAGGTCTTGCTGCCCCCTCCCACAGCCCTGAGGCGGGGGTGCAGCAGCTCTGGGCCCTGCACTGTGTGAGCACCAGGTTCCCCTGGGAGCTGGGCTCTGCGTGTCTGAACTCAGTCATCCTGCCCGAAAGGGATGTGTGAGGTCTCCTCGTACCTACAATTAAAATTTTTTTTTTTTTTTTCTTCTCCCCCCACCCACAGTCCGGGAAAAAATCGGACCGATAGCAACGCCTGATTACATCCAGTATGCCCCCGGCCTGCCCAAAACCCGTTCAGGTAAGGGGTCCAGTTACTCTGCTGGGGAGGACTGAGCAGTTCCTGCCAGTGGAAGGGAATCATCCCTAAACCGTTTGTCTGGGACTACTCAAATCCATGGGGAGCAACCCCAGGGCAAGTGGGATGCTGTAGGTTTGAGCACTGATTCCTGCCGGGGATGCTGAAGAGATCCTGAGTCCTGCTTTCCTTTTGTGGCTGTTTTTACAGGAAAGATCACCAGACGGATATTAAGGAAGATTGCCAAAAATGACAGAGATCTGGGGGACATCTCCACCTTGGCAAACCCGGGCATCATAAACCATCTTTTCAACAGCAGATGCGACACTAAACTGTAGCAGCATGACCTGTCCCTGCTGAGCAGAACTGTACCAGCAGCGGTGTCCTGATGAGCAGGTCCCTCAAATAACCACTGTCTGCCCTGGGAATGAAACCTTCACCTGTTGAATTGAATGTACAAATATTAGAGACAAGGGAAAGGCTGGCCCTGGAGAGGCTGTGTCTCACTAGCGTGTCCATGCCTTGGAGGAGCGTGCACGTTGCGTCGCAGATGGGTATCGTACATCTGAGGTTCGGCCTCGTTCACACAGGGACTTGTGCTCCTCTGATTTTCATCACCTTGTTCTTGATTTTTTTTTTTTTTTTGGGGGGAGGGGTAGGGTGTTAATTAACTTTATGTAGTTGAGGGACCCTGGTGTCTTGCCCTTAGTGGGAAGGAACTGAGGGGTTGTAGGGGAAGTGGTACTGGAGTTACTCAATGCAGGCAGGCAAGGGAGGTTCATCTGCCACTGCCCACATACTGAGTAAGCTTCCTTTTCTACTCAGTGCTGTGAGCTGAGGGAAAACTTAAAAATGCTCTCGCATCATAACTACAATGGACTTTTAGTCTTGCATCCACTGTCCAAGCCATTTGCTAGCAGAAGTCCCCTAGCCTGAAAGGGAATGAGGCAAGGCTTGAGGGAGCTCTGTGCTTTAAATGGATTTTATAGAGCTCTTTGGTACCAAGATCTGCTACACCTTAACTGCGTGGTACCAGCTGGTGTGTTTTTCCCAACCCAGGGTCCTTTGCTGACTGTGGAAATGGTAAGGAGCCACAGTCAGAGGAAATGGGCTCGGTCTGACGTGCTCTGTGGGGCGCTGCCGCCGCCAGCTTGCAGCCCAACTCGTGTGGGTTCCTCCCAGCAGAGGCAGTGCAGCCGGGTAGGGGTGGGTGCTGCTGATACCAAAGGAAGCAGGGGGACAAAGCTGTCCGCTGGCACCTTTCCCATCACAAGCAAACCAAGCGTGCGTAACAGTGCACCAAGACCATTGCTACAGCAAAGAAACCAAGGCAGACAGGGCTGTATTAGTCCTAGGTGATTTCTCATCAGGAAAAAAAAAAAAAAGTGGAAGATGTTTAAAGCCACCTTTTGCTTAGATCTGACATGGCTTTATGCTGCTGATGAGAGAAAACAACTCCATCCCAAGAGTCTGAACATCACAAGGGTACTGCCACAGCCAACGTTTCCTCTTCAACTTGATTACACTGAACTCTAGCCCTGGGTTGAGCTGGGAGATACCTCCTTGTAATGTCTGTATTGAAATCACATGTGAGCCATTTGATTTTCTACACTTAAACCAAAGGAGAAACGGGCTTTAAATCTTGCTGCAACAGCTGTTTAGCAAATGCCAACCTACAGGCTTTGCCTGTAAACTGAGCTGACTTTTGGCTGGGCTGGGAAGGAGGAGGTAACTCTCTTCCAAGGCTCAGGGCAAGTGTTGCAGGTGCTCTGGGGGGGCTGTTGTCCAAGTCTCATTTCTTACCTGCTGCTCTCACTGGCATGGCACTTGTCTGTGATCTATAACCTCAGTCATGCCTGTGTCCCATCTGCCACCCACTGCTCTGTACCGCCTCTTTGACAAGAATTCCTACATCTGCTCTCCTCCTATGTTACTATTGGTCTATGTAATTTTGGCTGGAGATGGCTAGAATTCTATGCAAAATGGAATAAAATGCAAGGAAACAAAATGGAAGCAGGCTTAAAAGCATGTGCAGGGGTTGTAGGTGCTTGTCAGGTGTTGAGTCTGGGGGGAGACTGCTATGGTCAGAGGTTGCTGTTGGACCTCTGTGCCATAAGCAGGGTATGCTTGGGAAGCCACGAGCAGTGGGGGGCAGAGACTTGTCCCTGCACTGACAGCACTTAGGTGGCTGCAGTGGTGTCAGCTCTGTTGTGCCAGGGCTCTGTGTCTGGTGCAGAGCAGCAGCAGGGTTGTGGAGTAGGATCCTTCTTGCTTTTGGGGATGGGGAGGGGTTGGGTACTACCAGAGTTGATGATTTTTCAGATGGCTGTACAGGTGGGAGGTGATGTTTTTCTGCTTTTTCCAAAAGCTGTGGCTGTCTGTGCTGCTCCCTGGGCAGAGGGCAGAAGCTCTAGGGCCAGAGCTTGTGCCTCGGTTTCTCCCTGGTCTCCAGCCAATGTTGCTCCACCAAAGCACATGGAAAGCATGAGACTGCGATGCCCATGTGCCATCAACCCTTACATGCATGCTGGATGCAGGAGCAACGCCAGGGAGAAAGCAGCATATGCTGAGAGCAGCCAGGGGTGGTACTGGACTGCTGACAGCTGCCTCTCCATCACACCATACCTGGGCTTCACCCAGGCACAGTGTTGGATACCGGCCTCTGGATCCACTGCTCCTCTGCACCACCGTCCCCAGCCTCACCTTCAGCTCAGCCTTCCCAGGCAGCTGCCTCCAGCAGCTCAGGGCCCTGCTCCAGTGCTTGCAACGTGCTTCTCACAGCTGCAGCTAACCTGGTGCTCTTGCTGCTCCTTGCTCCAGCAAAATGCACACCCACAGACCCAGGCCAAGGTGTTTCCTCCTAGAGAGCATCTCCCATCAGCTCTGCATCAGCTGTTTGTGCTGGGCTGGAGCTGCAGAGGTGAGTGCCAGGACACATCTCTGCCACAGAGCTGCACAGACTGGTGTTGGGCAGAGCAGAAAATGCCCCTAGGGTAAAGGTACATGTAAGGTCTGTGAGCAGCTGCCCAAAAGCCACGCCTGGACCAGGAGCTGCTTGTAGGCTGAGCTCTGCTCCTACCAGGTGGGAGGAGAGTGAGATGCTGAGGGGCTCCATGGAGCTCTCAGCTGCCACTAGGGCTGTGCATCCCCTTCACGCAGCTACTGTCAGACAAAACTGACCCCAGACCAGTGTTCAGATTGAACATACGTTTTAATCTCTGGCTGGGGGTAATCAACCCCCCTAGCTGAACCCCAACCCAGGAATTGTGGAATTAGCCACAGAACTGAACCACGGCAAAGTGACGGATTAGTGATTGATTGAAGCACCCAGACAGCTGGGCGTAGGCACAGTCAGCAAGGTCGTTCTTCAGAAACACCGGCTTTTGTGCCTCTCGCTGGTGTCACTGGAACAGCAGAGCTCAGGCTGCCTGGGTGCTTTACCAGGGCACCTCCTCAGCTGAGGGAGGGCTGGGGTGGGAGAGGGGTGTGCTGGAGGAAGAGGCACAAGCCCGCAGGCAGGAGCGCCTGCACTGTTCCCATTGATTCAGGAAAGGCAGAGGGAGGGATGCATCTCGCCATCCACCAGTGCTGGTCCCACAGTGAAGCCCAGTGAGTGTGCTGGCTGTGATGGATGCTTGGGAAGTTACACCAGGGCAGCTGGCTGCTGTGCAGGAGCCATGAGGATGCTCAGACACAGGGGAAGGTGGAAATCAGAGCAGCAGCACCTGAGCGAGGGCTGGAGGGGCCGTGGACAGGCCCACCTTTGCCCTGGCAGGTAGTGAGACAGGGAGGGGAGGCACATGGGGCACTGGGCCATGAATCCCGCAGCTGAAGGCTGCTCCTTGCACCTCCACCTTCCTCCTTCCCTTCCCTGGGCTTTGGGTTTCTGTGTCTGCAAACAGCACAGCATCAAACTGGGACCAGCGCAAGTTTCTGGCAGGGCAGGGTCACCCTCCAGCTCTGCAGCAGACCCCGAGGGGACACCCCAACCAATGCAAAACCCAGGGCTGTCCCCAGCCCGTCCCACCTCGCTAAGCACACTCTGAGGAAAGCATCCCGGCGGCAGCTCAGCCCTGCGGGCAGCAGAGCAAGGCGCTCACACCAGGTATGGGGTGTCCAGCACCGCCACCCCGGCTGCCACCCCACCATCCGCGTGCTCCACTGCCTTCGTCCGCAGGAGGTGGCCAGCCACCTCGTTCATCACCAGCTCCTTGCCCTGCCTGCAAAGAGAAGGGCAGCTGGTGAGCACTGGCAGAGCAGAAAGCCCATGGCATTTCTACTGCCTGGGACAATCTGAGTCGTGTTCCCTTTCTTGGCCGGGCTGTTGCAGGTGGATTGCTCTGCACACGAGCAATGGGGGGCTGTGAATGCTCCCAGCGTGCTTTCGTTTTAAGTTGTATGAGCACTTTATTCTGTAAGCTATGGAAACGTTTCTATGGGCCTAAGAGGGTTTTAAACAAAAGCACCAGCTATTTAGGATACAGCACAACCATGTTAAGCCTTCAGGTATTTCTGAGATTGCCAGAAAAGCATGCAGCTGTGTGCAGGCCCCAGGAGGTCCCCCCAGCAACCAGGGATGGGACACACCAGTTCTACGTGGCTGTCACACCAGTAACCACCAGCTCCGTAGCTGAACACATTGCTCAGAAAGCTGCTGACAGGCACAGACTGGCCACGTCTGTTCCCTGTCCTTCCACCCTGGGACATGTGCCCTGCTGCTGGGCTCAGAGGGCTGAGGGAAGGTGTTCTTCTGGAGCAGGGACAGGAACTGCCCTATACCGCGAGCGCATTTCTCACCTGACGTAGACACCAAAAATACCAAGCTCCGAGATGCACTCGGACGCTTTTAGGGGACTGTGAGCCCTCAGCAAGTAATTCGTTGCTGGCTGTGGTTGGATCTTATCCATCAGGATGTAGGAGGTTCTCTCAGGGCTGTCTTTGATCTTCTCCAGAACCTGCCTGAGCTCTTCGCCATAGAGGTTGTTTCCTGAGGACAGGACAGGCAGGTCAGGCGCTTCCCAGCACAGCAGAAGCCGTTTGCCCCAGCAGACGCAGCGCTTGCTCTGCACGTGATGCCCAGGCTCAGGACCTGGGGCTTCAGCAGGAGCAGTGCGCCCTCACCGCTGTGCCTCATCCCCACGGCCACAAGCAGCTACAGGCCACCCCACCCCACCTCTCACCCCTCAGCACAGGACTAGGAGCCATCACAGAGCTACTGCGCATCCTGGACACAGCATGAACTACAAAAAAACCTGCTCCAGCTCATACCTCCGCCTTCTCGCTGTGGCTTCAGCACAAACCGGTCGGGGTTGGCGATAGCCGTAGCAGCTATCTTGTCACCCTCTTCACCCTGGCAGGAAAGATGGCATCAGCAAAGCATCAGGGAGGAGCAGGAGCTCCTCAACAGATCACTGTGAGCAGGCCCACCAGGGTCCTGAGGCCACAGCAAAACCCTCTCATGTTTCTTAACCAAGGAGGAACGTGCATCTGCGTCTTCGTCCCCACCCCACTCACCACGTCCAGCGAGTAGAGCCCGGCAAACGTTGCCCTGATGCGAGCGATGGCCTCGGCGCGGCCGGGCAGCAGCTTCTCCAGCATCCCCGGCCGGCTCAGCTCCTGCTGCACCTTCTTGGTGCCGGCCAGCTGGGTGGCGATGTCGGGGCACTTCACTGCCCTCGACCTCTCCAGCAGCAACCGCGCCTCCCAGTTCTGAGACAGAGGGAGAGCAACCAGCCCATCAGCAAAGCCAGGTTTTCTCCCCTTTTCTGTTCGGTTATGGACATACAGCCCCTGCCTGGCAGGGATGGGACGAGCAGAGCTGCACACACGGGTCCGCCACCGCCTCTGGGAGCAGCACAGCCAGGCTGCTCCATTGCCTTCCCTTACATCCCCCTCCCTGGCTCGTCCAGTGCTGCCATTTCCAGACAACAGCAAGATCTGCTCTGTATTATTAACACCTGCAGCCTAATAGTCCTAATGCACAATCGAGGACAGAAAATTATTTGTGGTTCAAGCCTAAACTCTTTAAGCAGGTGCTAATCTGTGCTAACCCGTAGCGTACGGCAGCAATTCAGTGCTGCAGATAGAAGGTGACCCCATGAGTGGTGACTGGAGAAGAAAGCCGCTCCTTTTTCTTATTACAGGAGCTCTGCACAAGCAGCAAGGACGTGGCAGCTTCCCAAAGCCACTTGGGCAGGACCGACCCACCCAGGACAGGACCGCGGGGTGTTTCAAACCCTCTGGCACTGCCACGGAGTTCCTGGGAGCAAGCAGTGGGTGCTGACCTGCTGATCGTAGTTTTTCGGCACGTAGCCCTCCCTGTAGTACACCACTGCTACCTCCTGGCCGTCCCTGGAACAGAAAGCAGCAGCAATCAGAGCCAGCAGCCACCTCTGCCCAAACCCCAGCACCAAGGGCTCAGACAGGCAAAGTGCTCCGGTGTTTGCCCCTTCTGCTTGGCCTCCTGAGCTGCTCTGCTCCTCCTCGAGACGACACCAGCCTGAGACACAGGGAGCTGGCATCAGGCCTCTGCCCTAACCAAAGTCTCGGTAATTCAGGCACCAGCAGGGAGGTGAGAACCTCATTTTTCAGTAGCCTGGCATTCTTGCAGCTGGGAGGGAACAGGATCCTTCTCGGATGGCGACTCCAGGCAGGACACAGCAACCTGCACCAGAACAGCCCACCAGGCAGCCGTGGCACCACGCACCCGAGCCGCAGCCACACCAGCAGAGCGTGGGCAGGGAAAGCAGCACAGACGCTGCCGCAGCCAGGCAGCGGGACGTAACAGCATTCACAGCAAGAAGAGAGGATGCTCTGGAGGAATTCCTGTGGATACTTTCCCCTGAACTGTCTGGTGATGACAAATGTATTCATTAATTAAACATGGCAGAGGCACCAAAGGGCAGAGCGTGGAAAAAACTCAGCCTAACACCAGAAAAAACACTGGCAGGCAACCAATCTTCCTTTAGGCTCGTGCAGCTCCAAGCACGTTAGCCTGGGAATGGGACGAACGAGAAGCCTGGCATCAGCTGCCGGCATGGGCAGCCCTGCTGCAGGGTGCGGGCGAGACGCTGAGTGCGTTCAGAGCCAACGGATGCCTCAAGGACGCGCAACACTTCCTCCTCGAGCACGGGTAACCCAGCCCTGCTGCCGGGCAGGGCATCACGTGAAAGATAAACAGGAAGCGTCCTGGGGTGGAAACCTCTGAAATAGCCAGGACTTCTCACTGCACACATACGTGGAAGAAGAAAAGACCCTGCAGAGCTCAGAAGGCTGGGGTTTGAAGGAGGGAAATGGGGTTTCCAGCTGTAAGGGACTGATGTGCATGTACAAAATCATCCCACCACAGTGAAAACAAAATCATTTCAGCTCTAAGGGGAAGCAGCAGCAGCAGCAGCCTGGAGCACGCAAAAGAACCATGTTCTCAGAAAGCCACTATTTACACTCAAAAACATACCACTGGCTTTGACCGAAAACTGCCACGTACAACCCCGTGTGCCCAACACAGAGCCAGGAGCCCACCTTGGCTCATACTCACACAAACAGCCTCCTGGCATCGTCCAGGGAGCCCTTCTCAAACACGTCTCTGAATCGCTTCCTGATGACCCGAATGTTCCTGCAAGAGAGGAGCGGGACAGTCACCAGGCTGGGCGCAGAGGCACTCGAGGAGGAAATCACAGGTGGAACCAGCAAGGAGGCTCCTTCCCAAATAACCTCAGGACTCACACCACGGAGCAGGAGGCACAGACAGGTCACACAACAGTTCCTATTTCCAGCACCCAACCTACGTCTCCAGGCCAAACGCTGCAGGAAGCAGTGTGCGCTAAAACACCCTGCGTTCACCTTTCACCTCCTAAAGCATTTCTACGAGAAGCCAATATTCTGCTTTTTTATCCCTACGGGACACTCACTCGCTGCCGGCTTCCAAGCCAGAAGCTGCAGACCCTTCGCTTCCTGTGGGCATCTACCTCAGCTTTATCGTCCTCCTCCACAGAGCGGCAGTGTGGCCTCACAGACCTGGGGACACCACCGCTGTGGGGCCCCAATTCTCCTCCCTCAGCACAGCCTCAGGGCTCGACCTCCTCAAACCACTGCCTTCTCCAAAGTCCTTCGCTCTACAGACCTGCGTACTTTGCACAGATCTTCCGCGGTGGGTTTGAAGCTTCATTAATTAAGCTTTTATGAAATACCTTCTGCCCAATCCCAAGCTAGAGAGCGAGCAGGACCCTCATTATCCCCGCTCTGCTCCTTGTTGACTTGGCCCACAGCAAAGGTACCCCGGTGCGGCTCTGAGGACTACACGGGCACACGATCAGCAAGGAACCCGCCTTGGAGACCAGAGGCTTTGGTGATCGCTGGTGTTTCCAGCAAAGAGCCAGCAAAGGGCTTGGGGAGGTTTGGCTGAAGTTGAAGGTGGGTGCTGAGGCTAGGCAGGAGGCCGGCGAAGAAAGGCTGAAGAGACCACAGAGAGAAGTCCAAAGCAAAGGCTGCCCCGTTACATACCAAGACATGCCCTCTCACAGCCTAGGAAACCATAACACGTTCTGACCTGACCCTTGTGTAGGTGGCCACAGAAGAAGCAGACGGACTCTGCTTTACCTGTTCCAAAGCTCGTTTTCCACACATCGCTGATCAAAGATATTCCTTTGGACCTGCTCCACCAGGAACATCACCACGGCACTAGAAGAGAGACCCAGAACACCATTAAACCCAGAGACCACTCGCCCAGCATCACCGACTGCCGATCTCTGCGATCCAGGCTTCCTGCACGGCTCCCGTGAGCCTCCTCCAGTGTTTCCGTGGGTTGGCAGGGAGAGCAGGACCGATCCCGCGTGATGACGTGCCGGGCATGTGCACAAAGGGAAAGGCAGGAGGACGCTGAGCTCTGCGCGGGGTCGCTAAACCAACAGGAATCATCCAAACAGTGCAGTTGTAAAGCCATGCCGGGCCGGTGTTCGGAGCTGCTCCTCACCTCCGCGAGCCATACAGCTCCCAGGCTTTGGCAATGCCCGAGGCCAGCCCCTCGGAGGGGTTGTTGGGCAGCAGCCGCGACGCTTCCTCGGACATCCCCAGCACTTTGAGCACCCGCCTGCGGAACAAGAGCGGCTCCGAATGCTGGCCCAGCCACAGGCAGCCCCACCGGGCCGGGCCTGGGGTGCGGGACATCCTCCCTCACCTGTGGACGGCGGTGGTGCGGGAGGCCAGGCCGCCGAAGCTGGCGGCGATGGTGTTTATCTCGATCTGCTTCAGCGCCGGCACCCCGGGCGCCCCGCAGTCAAACATGTAATCGGAGCGGTTTATGCCTAAAAACACGGACTGAGACGGAGGGGAGCGGGGTGAAGTGGGACCCTGTGTCCACCTCTGGAATAACCCCAAGGCTCTCCTGCTGCCTTTAACCAGACATCCCTGTGGTGGCCTCGCCTCAAGACCCTCCCGGGGCAGATCTGGTCGCCCTCGCTCCGACAAACACCCATGTGAGGCGAGCCTGGGGGAGCCTGGGCTTCGCGGAGCCCGCAGCCCCCTGGGGCCTGCAGCAGCAGGCGGCACAGCCCCGGTGCCCCTCAGGTCCCGACCGGCCGCGTCCCGGCCCTCGCCCAGGCCCCTGGCACAGAAGCAGCCCCGCTAGGCCCTCCCAGCCACGGGCAGGACCGCCAAGGCCTGTGCCGCACGCAGAGCAGCCGGGCGTGGGCAGGGGTCTCCTGCGCGCTACCTGCGCCAATCCTTCCTCCAGAACCTGCAGGTGGATCCTGAAGAGCCGGGCCGTGAAGTCATCGACCTTGATGGTGCTGGAGAGAGAGAGACAGCGGGACCAGGTCAGCCCCCTCACAGCGCCAGAGAGGAACAAGAAAATCAACCTGGCAAACGCCTGGCCGGGGACAGGCACCGCAGGGCGGTGGCCAGACCAAGCCCTGCAGCGCCAGCAGGCACTACGGGGACGCTCTCCGAGGGCCGCGGGTCTGGCAGAAGCCCGGCTCGCTCAGTGAAAAGCCCCTCTGTGCAGGGGGGACGTCAGCTCGCAGGGCGGAGGCGAGACAAGCGCGAGCAAAGAAACGCAGCAAAAGTCTGCGGATACGGGAAAGGAACCAGGGACTTCAAGAGCTTCATCAGATCCCCACGTCCTGCTGGGCTCCAAATCCCGTGCACTGTGGAGCCGAGCGCTTGAGCAGGGATCGGCCAGCCGCTGGCAGGCACAGAATGAGGCCAAAACAAGCTCCCAAGTCCAGGACTCGAAGCCTCCAGCAATTTGAATTCAAAGCCCTGGTGCCATGCCCCCAAGTGAGAAGCCGCATGTCTCGCTACCGGCAAAGCGAAGGTCACTGCAGGCGGTCAGCTGTTGGCCCAAGGAGACCCCAAAACACAGGGACTTGATGGAGATTAATGTTAGGACAAACAAAGCAGCAAAGGAGAGAATTCCTGCAGAGGCCGAAGTGCGCACCGCACCCCTCAGCTTGCAACCCACAGGCGGATGGAAGGCAGGAATGCCCGAAGGGTGATTAAGTGTTTCCCATTTAACATATTCCAGTAAATGCAATTAAGTGCAAAACGTTACCTGGCCAGAGTGCGCTCCAGGAATTCCTTGTTCTGGCTGATGGCATCCACCAGCACGTTGAAATCTTGCTGCACGGCGTAGGCTTGTTCGAACAGGGCGCTCGGCACGGCCGACGGCAGCAGCGTGAAGGGCGCGTAGCTCACGACCTGTGCGCGGGGACAAGCCGGCAGTGCCGCGCTGGCCGCCCTCGTGTCCCCCCCCGCCCCCGGCGCAGGGCCGCAGGGCTTGGGAGGCTGGGGAGGCCAGACTTACGTCGGAAGCGTTGGGCTCGGCCTCGGTGCGCATCAGCACGCCCTCCAGCAGCGCCGTGTCCACCGCCGCCGTGGCCGCCCGGCGCACGGCCGCCTCGCCGCGCAGCACGGCGTCCCACAGCCCCGCCATGGCTGGGGCACGGCAGGGGTCACCACCGTGCCCCC
>VXAA01007387.1:1478483-1489172 GCA_013399115.1 Anseranas semipalmata
GAGAGCTGCCCCGTGCAGGGAGGGCTGGAAGCTAGGAGCAGAGTCCCGGAGTCTGGGTGACGGTGCAGGAGGACAGGGTGCACTCGGACAGGAGCATTTCCCATCTCGCTTCTCGCTCCTGGCAGGGCCCTGAGTCCCCTCTGCTCACCCTTTGCTCTGAGTATAAGAAAGGCCATAAAAAGTTTCTAAGCAAAGCATTGCAAAAACTGGTCCAGTGTCACTGCAAGAGAGTTGGGCAAGGTGCGACCCTGTCCTCACAGTGCCCAGAACAAATGCAGCCTGCTCAGGGTGGGAAGGCTCTTTGTTAGAGAGAGCTCTGCCTCGCCTTTTCTGCCTCTTTTCCAAATTCAGTCTGGAGAATGAGATCTTTCCTAAGTAACCCAGTAGCCCGGGGAGGATTTGGACATGCAGATAGCCCGTAATCTCTGCTGCAGCGCAAGGGAGCCGCAATGCAGCTCGGAGAAGGTTAAATGATAAAAAAATATGGCAGACATGGTAAGTATTTGGCATGTTCCATGCAACAAAAGATGAACAACAGCAACTGGGACATTATCTTTATTTGCTAAAAATAGAGTCCTGCAAAGTTTAAAAGAAAAGCACTTTATGCTTGTAAACCTTTCCTCTGGCTGTTAAAGAGCCTTCCAAGATGGGCTTTGTGGCTTTCGGGTGCCGCGTCCTCTTTCAAAGGCTGCGCAGGGCTCAGACAATTGAAACTCGAGACAACATCGGCCTCAACGAGGAGGGAATAAATAGCTCCGAGTCGACGCTGCTTTTCTTATTCACCGCAGCAGGGCCTGAGCGGCAGGGCCATCCCCAGCAGCCCCGTCCCGCACCCGGGGTGCCCACGCCGTGCCCAGGTGCCGGGCACACAGGGCGCGAGCACCGAGCGCGCTGATCGTGTGCTTTGCTCTTCCAGCTGCGGAGAAACCAGCTCCTGGGGTTTTGGCCAATGCTCTTGTATCTCAAGATATTTGGGTGCCAGTACTGAAATGCATTTTGCAATAGAGTAGTAGCAGGGCTGCTGGCTTGACCCCGCGAGCGGAGGGGATGATGTGGTGTTTGACACCAGCCAAATAAAGACAGAACAATAGGAGCTCAGAGGGCTCCCCTGGGAGCCCAGCCCCTCGCTGGCCCTCCTGCAGGAGAAAAACAAGGCAGAGCTCCTGCACCCCGGCTTCTCTGTCATACAAATACCAGCTTCAGCAAGGGTATGAAAGAAATCTATTGTCTCCGAGGCCGCATTTCAATGCGAAATGCTCTGCTAAGGCCAGCAATCTTAAACCCCCCACACGTGTGCCTATTGTTTGAAGTGCAGAACAATTGAAGGGTGCTCTCATGGGCTAAAGATAGCGAGGCAGCTGGTGCTGTCCTTTTCCCTGTAACTGAGAATAAAACAATGCCCAAGTATTGTCTGCATGACTGGAGCGATGACATTGGACTCTCTGCCAAGGGAGCATCTAAAAGATCAATGAAACCCGGGTTATTTATAAACGGGTAGTGTCATTTCTTCCCCAAAGTAATTTCACTTCCTTAGCTTTTCCACCAGGCCTTTCTGCGCCGTGGAGCGGCCGCGGAGCGAGGTATAAATAGCACCAAGCCGGGCTGCGAGGGAGCCAGCGGGACCGGCGGGTGGAAAACCAAGCTGTCACCTTCCACCTGAATTTGGCTGCTCCTTCGCTTCCCGGAGCGGTGCCCCAGCTCCGGAACGGGGATGGGGACATGTGCCTGCCAGCACCCCGCCCTGGTCCACGGCCATGGATGCTCATCCCCTCCTGCTTGGCTCAGGCCACGGGGAGCAGCTCCCCAGCGCCAGCAGCCACCACGCTGGCCATACGTGGACCCAGGCTTGTTGGACTCAAGTCCAACACCCGGACTTGATCCTTGGGGGTGCTTTTTGGGGAGGTTTATTTCACCCGTCGGACAACAAACAGGCAGTAGTGCAGGCTGTGTCCAGCTCAGCTGCTGTGCTGGGGTGCTCGGAGTAACCTCTGAGCCCAAATGCCGTGAGACAGGGTTTTGCCTGGGAACAGAGGACATCTTGTAGGGGAAAGCTGTTGTCTGCAAGCTGGCATCCCACCAGGGAGTATCCAGACTGGAGATTGGAAACCAGGAATCGGGCATTTGCGGCAGTTTGGAGGAAGAAAAGCTCATCTTGGATGCCAGGGTGAGCAGGGTGCACCAAGCCTGGGGGACCAGCCCCTCCAAGTGCTGTGGATACTGAGCGAAGGCTGGGAGGTGCCACCAGACATTTCTGGGTGTAGTAAACCAGCAGCTGGGTCTTTTCTCTCTAAGGCAAGATGCTGTGAGTGTGTGTCCCCTACCTAGGCCTGTGCAGGACCCTGCCATGGCCTTTTGTGCAGGTCTGGGACAGGTGCCTTTCACCAGGAGATGTGAAGGGTCTGCTGCCATGGCCAAAAAGGGAGAAGTCCTAGGGTGATGGCCACCATCCCCTTCTGCCCTCACCAGGGCAGGGCCTGCTTGGCAGCCAGGAGTGAGCCACTTCCTTGCTGTGACCACTTGATGGGCCACAGTGATGTGGGAAGGTCTCCTGTCACAACGTGGGGACATGCAGGAATATTGCTCTCTCCTGGATGGCAGCCAGTCTTGAGGAAGGTCCAAGCCTACTAAGTCCCATGAGAAACTCCCATGTTTGTTGTCACTCTGTCTTGAACAATTGTCCCTTGTCATGAGACGAGCTGAGTTTGATCAAGTGTGAGGCTTGATGACCAAACGCAGTGGGGAAGACAAGCTGAGCAGGGTCTGAGCCTGCCGCGAGCAGAATGCTGGGTTAATGGGCCAGGAGAGCAGACTCATGACCTTTGCCAGGCCGAGGAAACAAATGCTGAAGCCAAGCAGCAGGTCCCAGCCCAGCATGGCCACTTCCATCAGATATCTCCTCACCATGTCTCTGATCGAGTTTCCCAGGGAGCGAAGGAGGTGCGTGAGGAGTGGAGAGAGCAGGGGGCTGTGATGGGATGGTCCTGGGGACCGATGCTCTGTGAGCAGCTGGGTGGTGTGGGCTCCAGGACATGTGTCCTGTCCCACACCGTGCAGAAATGCCTTGGAAATCAAGACCAAAGCAGCTCTTGGACTACATTTCCAAAGGCTGCTGTGTGCCAGGGCCTGTCCTGGCAAGCCAGCTGCAATTGAGGTGCTATTAAGTGTTCAAATGAGTGGGGCAAGAGGCTCTTTTCTCTCATCTCTTTTTGTACTGTGTTGCCAAAACCTCAAGCATCTTCACTGAAGTCGGCTCACACATTCCTGTAATATTTGCAGTGTTCAATACAACCTTTGTTCCTAAACTGTTGTTGGGTCTTTCCAGTGGCCATCCCTCTGGAGAAGAATGTCCCTAGAACCTCAAAGCTGGGAAATTCAAAGCAAACAAATAAAAACTCCCCAATTTTCCCCATCTTCAGGTGATCTTTCTGTCTCTGTGCCTGAGTGGGACCTTGCCAGCACCTTGCTTGCTAACTCTGGCCCCCGATTTCTCATGTCATGCCTCTTGCAGGTACATTCTTAATCCCGATCCTCATTTTGGATCCATTTTGGATATTCATTTCTTGCATTCACTGGGAGCACAGTGCCCAGAGGCTTTGGTGTGCCCATGCTGCCCAAGCTTCATGCCACAGCGAGCAGCAGCAGCAGCAACTTCATGTACATTCCTGAAGGCTTTTTGGTGAAAAAGTGCTTTGCAGAGAACACAGCCAGGATTTAGGCGTTTGCTTTGGAGGGAGCCTTGCAGCCACAGGCTCGGGGGGCCAGGCTGAGCCAAAGGGACACTGGCGGGTGGCAGCGCTGGGCTGTCACCTCCGCCTGTACGCAGACATTCCCGCTCCATGGAAATATGCCTGAAATAGCCCCTCTGCAGATTGTCTTTATCTAATCGGACGCCTTTGCACTCCCCTCCAGTGCATTTCAGGGAGCTGATAGCAGCGATATGTTAAGTGTGGAAAGAAACCTCTAGCGAAGTGCCCGACGCAGAGAGTAATTCTCCTTCCTGCCACTTATCAGAGCCTGCTAATGGGAAGCATTCCTCCTGTGGGGTCGGGGAGCAGCAGGGAGGTCACCGCGGGGGTGGCTGAGCCCCTGGCACCCCCTGGCTCTCTGGGACTGGTGAGGAGCTGATCTGACTGCAAAGCACGCAAACAGTTGGGTGCTGGTGTGTCCTGGCCCATGGGGAGAGGGCTTGTCCAGCCCTCAGGGGCATGGCCAAGGAGCCCCATCCTCATCTACCATCTCATGGGATGCCAGCATGTCAAGCAGAGAGCTATAGGGGGAAAAACAGCGGTGCCTCAGTGGCTGGGGAGATGCTCACACTGCTGAGGGCGGTGGTGGAGAGCTTTTGGGACTTCTGACTTGTTGGCATCAGGCAATAGCCACCTAAAGCAAGTCCCCTCTGCTCTGGCTAAAGCCATGGGCTCCTTGTCGTGCCCGCGGGGTTCTGTGGGAGGTCCATGGGAACCCTCTCCAGCCGCTGCCCTGCTGAGGATGCCGCATTGCACCTGTCTGAGCAGGCCACAGCTCAGGCCTGGCCAGGAATACGAGGATGAGCTTCCTACCACCCTGAAAACCACATCACAAAGGCCAGCTCTGAAAACACCCGAACACAGAGGAAGTGCATTTCAGCAGCTGCTGGAGTGACCATTCCACATTTCCCTTTCTACAGATCTTCTCGGCCTTTGATGGACCCTGCTGGAACATCTTCAAAGAGGGAGAGAAACTAGGGCGAACAGAAGGAACTGCAGAAGGAATCTCCGAAAATAAAATCTCTTTAAAGATAAGGCATGGAGGGGGTGAGCAGAGAGCGGGGTGGGTACGTGCCCTGAGAAGAATGTGTGCGGCTGGGCCAGCTGGTAGGCCTGGGCTAAGAGCTCGTCCCACTGCCGGGGCACTCGTGGCAAAGGTACTTGGCACCGGACCCACCAAAGGCCTCAGGCCCCTCCAGAGTGTGGGTGGAAACCCGACTCCAAGCTCAGGACAGAGAGGCAGAAGACCACCAGGCTGACCTCAGAGGAACCTGTGGTCTACCACAGCCTGTTGCTCTTCCAGATGCTGCAACTCTGCCATCTTGGCAAGGTTGAACACCTCTGTGACACCACAGCCAAGCTGGTGTCCCCTTGATGGTCTCCCCAAGGGAGATGTGGTAGACTCATCTGTGGAGTCCAACTCTGCACCAGCTGCTCTCAAATCCTGATGAAGACATGGACTTCTGACCACCAGCCTGCTGGGAGAGTGCCCAAGTGGGACATGGAGATGGGGGCTTGCAGCCTGCTTCATCCTGATGGGATCAAAGTCACCTTGTCAGTGCCAAAGGAACATGCCTTGGTTAGACTCATTTTCAGCTTCGGAGGCTGCTGCAGCTCCTTTCACCCATGTCTGTGTTGAGGCCACCTACTTCCATGGGGGGCGAGGTGGCCTGGTGCCCGGGACGGAGCAGAGCTGTGCTGCAGAGGGGACCGGTTGTGAGCAGGCCGGGAGGAGGTGTGAGGGTCCCCTGGGGGGGCAGCGCCAGGGCCAGCCAGGAGGGCAGAAACCACTTAGGATGCCAGCAACTAAATGTCTCTTCCTCAAGCCTGGCACAGAAATCCCTGTGACACAGCTGTGGGGTTGTGCTGTCCCCACCAGGTCCATTCCCATCTCAGAAAGTTCATGGTGCTGCTGCCGGGATGGAGTTGTGCTCTGAGTGTTGATCACTGCATTGCCCACGGAGTCTGTGGGGTCAGCCTGGGTAAAATGATGTGGAGGAAACCCAGCAGCCTCTCTGTACAGAGGGATTTTTAATCTGTCCTAGCCATGAACCAAGCTCCTGCATTGAGGTGAGCATGCTCTGGAAGCAGGACCCAGGGGTTTAGTGCTTGGTAGAGCCCGTCCAGAATCAGCCCCTCCAGCAAAACCATTGCATTTCCATCGCCTATAACCAGAAAAGCAAATTCACGACGTTTGGTGTTAAATGGGAAGCGGCTAGTGTGGCTGGGTAAACCAGTCAAGCCCTCAGAGAAGAAGGCAAGGGGTTAGCAGGGGCTGACCCCGAGGTCCTTGCCCTGGTTCCCCGCTCCCCAGCAGTCCAGCGAGGAGAGGCTGGACCAGAGCTGAGCCAGAGGTTCGGATGTGCCGGCTCGGGAAGGCGGAAAGCAAAGCTCTCGATCCTGAGCTCCCCGCCGGAGCAGGCTCGCGGAGCTGCGCTGCCTCCCGGGGCTGCAGTCCCTCGCTCTGCCTTTGTGCTCGCCTGACAATACAGGAGTAAAAATAACCAGGCTGCATTTGCAGGGAGATAAAAGCGAAGTTTGCCTTTTGTGTCTCTCCGGGCAGTGGGACAGCAGCACCAATGGAGCTGTGTGGACATGACACATGGGAATTTCTGACATATCTTTTCCCACTCTGACCTTGACAGACACAATAAAAAGGGGCTTTGCGGCACGCACACAGCCACTCAGTCCTATCACCAAGGTTAGTAATAAAGAGCATGTCTGTGTGCACGCTTCTCCTCTGCTACTAACCCGCTTCACCTCCGCAGGGTGGATGTTCCTGGAGGATAGGGGCTGACTGCTGGTACAGGGTGGGACGGACCCGAATCGAGCATTTTTGCAACGGTTTGTGCACTTTGCCAACTCACTGGCTAGCAGCACTGGTTGCGCTTGTGACAGCGGCGGCGTTTCGGTGTCCTGCTGCGGGACACTGTTAGATGGATGTTAGAAAGCAGTGTCGTAAAAGTGCCTTTCCAAGCAGCTGTCAGTGCAGTCCTCTAGAAGGGGTCTTCCAAGGGATAATGCCTCCGTTCTTGCTTTTATCGTCCTGCAATATTGCTCTGCAGCACGGACATGGGTCTTTGCAGAGGCTTTGTGCAGAGCACCAGGGCTCCAGCGGGTCTGTAGAGCTGGAATAGCTCTTAGCTGGGTTTATCAAGAACAGGGGTGCCGCTGATGATCTCTGGTCAAGCCCTAAATGCGAATGCAGATTTTGACACCAAGGCGATGCAGGCTCCCACAGCTGGGACTTACAGCGCGGGGCTGATAGCAGCAGAAGGGAAAGTGTTCAGTGATTGTGTTGTTGTTTTGTTTATTATTAGCTAGCATTGTTGTCGCTGTCTTCCCTCACTATCTAAAATTAAAAGCACTTTTGGGGACTGTTCCTCTGGATTAGCAGCCCAGTGGTGGGTGCCTTCTCTGTGCACTGACTCCTTGCCCCTTCTCTCCTTTCAGCATTCAGGTGTTGTTCACTTTTCCTTCACTGTTGGCAAGTCCTCCTCCAGCCGGGCAAGATGTCTATGCTGGACATGAGCGAGTTTGGGGAGGCTGCTGAATACCTCCGGAAAAGCTACACAGAGCAGCTGAAGCTTCAGACAATCCCGTTTGATGGTAAGCCCCAAGGCACAGCCCCGGGGAGCCCTTGGCCATGGCTCTTATTGGAGATTGTCCCCATCCCTTCCCCAGGGCTGCTCCCCGGGCCATTGCAGGTGCTGCAGAACTGCCCCCAGCACCCTGGAGGACAGGAGGATCTCAGAATATTTCTGTTCCTTTGTCTGTTGAGGTGTGGGAGGAGGTGGCCGTCATCTCCCCTGACCCTGAGGGGCAAGAGGGCTGGGGGAGATGGGCTGAGGGATTGGTGGTGGCAAAGCCTTCTCCAGCTCTGTTTCATTTTGGAGATGTGCAGAGCTTGCTCTGAGCCATCCTGCTCTATCTCACATCTCTCGGCACAGCAAACCAGGAGAGTTTTGCTTCCTCTCACCTTCCTTTTTGTTACAGTTTGACTGCAAGCACATGGGAAGCAGCAGATTTCTGCCACACTAAAATTTGACCCAGGCAAATTAAACAGCTGCCAAACATGGAAAAGGCAAAGAAATCCCCACTCCTATAACCAAGAGTGTAGGAAGGAATAACCACTCTCCTGCCATGTTATCAGACTGCATTGACGCAGCTTTCAGTTGACACTTTCAAATGGTTTCCTCCGTGTTAACCTTATCTTTCCTTTCCTTTCCTTTCCTTTCCTTTCCTTTCCTTTCCTTTCCTTTCCTTTCCTTTCCTTTCCTTTCCTTTCCTTTCCTTTCCTTTCCTTTCCTTTCCTTTCCTTTCCNTCCTTCTCCCCCTCCAGGAAAGAAGCGTGCTTGGATCCCCGATGAGAAAGAAGCTTACATTGAAGTGGAAATCAAAGAAAGCACCGGTGGCAAAGTCACTGTGGAAACCAAAGATAAGCAAGTAAGCAAAATACCTTTCCTTTTCTGAGAGCCAGCAAGTGTGTGCAGAGGGGGATACGCGTGACAAGATCACGTCTGGACCTAGCCAAGCTCTCCCCGAGAACCCATCCACGCTCGGCGGTCAGTTGTCCCCTGAGGGCTGGCCGTGCTGTTTGTCACACCGCAGTGTGTCAGCACACGTAGGCCAATGACTCTCTGAGCATGCCAACCGTTCAGCATCCCCCCGCCGAGTGTTTGCTTTCAAACCCTGTTTACCAGGCGCGATGGGCAGAGGGGCCGGCGGGCCGGCTCCAGCGCAGCCCCTTGCGATGCTGAACTGTTGCCTTGCTGATCTCGAAGGTTGAAACCAGAGGTAAGGAGCCAGGTCCTGCTTGTTTTAGCCTGGATTTGCAGCAGAATTAGCGGTGCTGTTGGGGGAACAGGCGAAGAACAACTGTATGGGGGCCGTCACTGTGCCACTCGCTGCGTGAACACGACTGAAGACGTGTTCTTTGCCAAACGCAAGCATGGTGTTGTGCACCGGGGGCCTGATCCTGAGCCCTGTGCTCCCTCCCGCAGCCCGACGGCTGTTCCCACCGCTGCCGTGGGGAGCAGGGCTCAGGCCGGCGGGCTGGGTGGTGCAGCTCCAGCTCCCCAGCGGTGGGGGGGAGGTGAAGCAGGCAGGCATCAGCTGCTATTTCTCAAGATAACATCCATTGCAAATAGCCATGAATGAGCTTAATTAATATCCCCTTCCCGGCTATGGGAATTGCATGCCCGTGCAGCGTTGCTGCTGTGCAGAGACTTGCATCGGTATAAAACGGGGAAAAAAACAAGGTTATGACCTGGCAGTAGATGTGGTTGTTTTTATTTCTTGGCTAGTCTTCATGGCACTGAGAAGTGCTCATGTCTGCCTAACTTAAGTATATGTAATTGCCTTTGAACAATGCCAAGGTTATGAAAGATTTTTGTCTGAAATTGGGAAAAAAAATCAAGAAAAGAAATTTCCCTCTACAAAAGATAATTTACTGTGGAGGAGGGTATCAATTTGAAAAGTTTATTTTGCTGTTTAAAACGCTGTGCTTCAAGATCTTCAGATTCTGCAAACAAAGCGGTTTCCAAACCCTTTTTGCTGTTCCCTCTTGAAACTGTTTTTGTTTAAATTTGTTACGGATTTACAAATCCTCAAGCTATACCTGCTACACTGGATCCATGGTTCCAACAGAAACAGTTTCAAGAGACAAACCCCACCCTTGTTCTTCTATATACTTCGGGCTTCTAACGCCACCTTTTAACACCACATGCTTAATACTCACCTGTAAAAAAAAAAAAATCTCTGAAAGATTTTGTTTCATATGCATTAACAAGCCCATTTGCTAAATCCAGCTCCTTCCATCCAGATATGTAAGGCGATAGTTTCCCAGGGCTTGGATTTATGGGATTAAATAGATCCAGCTAGAAGTGGTGGGCTCCCGCTTCAGCTGTTTGCCCGAATAACCAGAGACCTCTTTGTCGGGCCATTTCCCCTGTCCCGCATGCAGCCATCCTGGAGGCACCTCCGTGAGGGCAGAGGGAGGTGACACCTGCAGGGGAATGTCTCTGTGGGGGAGCTGGGATAATGTAGGGTTGGAGATTGTGGGGTTGCATCTTGGTGCCCCCAGGCTCGGAGCCCCCCACCAGGCTCAGCTGTGTCCTTGGGGAGGGATGAGTTTGGGGCTGCTCCTCCCAGCCGGGGGTGCCACCACCCCGTCACCCCAAAACGGAGGGCAGTCCACTGGTCTGGGAGAGAGGGTGCCCTGGAGCCAGGCCCAACGCCTCCATCCCTGCTCTGGCAGACGCGGGTGGTGAAGGAGGATGAGTTGCAGCCCATGAACCCCCCCAAGTTCGACATGATCGAGGACATGGCCATGCTGACGCACCTCAACGAGGCCTCCGTGCTCTACAACCTCAGGCGCCGCTACTCCCACTGGATGATATACGTAAGCCACCGCCGCCTGGGGGGGCCCGCCACCCTCTCCCTGCCGCGAGGGTAAGGGGTGCCGGGGCTCCCCCACGCCTCAGCTGCCCCCTTCCCACCTGCAGACCTACTCGGGGCTCTTCTGCGTCACCATCAACCCCTACAAGTGGCTGCCCGTCTACACCGCACCCGTGGTGGCGGCCTACAAGGGGAAGCGGCGCTCGGAGGCCCCCCCCCACATCTACTCCATCGCTGACAACGCGTACAACGACATGCTGCGCAGTAAGGGCGGGTGCTGAGGTGGCGGCCGCAGGGCTGGGGGGAGACTGGGGTGCGAGGGGGGCACCGCCGCTGGCTCGGGGGATGAAAATGGCGGAGGGGGTGGTAGGCAAACTCCCTGACGTCCCCGCTGACCGCCTGCTCCTTCCCTTGCAGACCGAGAGAACCAGTCCATGCTCATCACGTAAGTCTCTCCCCACGCCTCCCACCCCTGTCTCGCCCCCAGCCGCCATCCAGCTGCCCTCGCAGATGCACCCCCTGCCTCAGGAGGGCCCCCGGCCCT
>VXAA01007387.1:1489189-1550078 GCA_013399115.1 Anseranas semipalmata
CGGCAGCTGTCAGCCCGTCCCACGCCAGGTGACAGTGCCAGGCTGCCCCGCACCCCGACAGCTGCCGCAGGGCTCCCCGTCTGCCCGTCCCTGGACCATGGTGGGCAGAGATGGAGGCTGAAGCCGGAGGGAGATGGTGGCGTTGGCGGGTGGAGGGGCTACGTGGGAGGATGTAGGCCAGGTTGATTTCAAGTGACATATAGATAAGGGCTATATAAAGGACTCTAAAGGACCCCAGGCCCCTGCCAGGAGCCATGGACATTTTTAGCCTCGGCCATAGCCTAATTAGGTAACGCAGGGGCTGAGGAGAGATGCTTGGCTCTGGTCCTGCGGCGCTGCGCTCCCCAGCTCCCCCCTCCCTTTGTCATCTGGGATTACAATAGGGGAGCGGCTATCTATAGGGATGAGCTCACCGGGGCCTTTGCAGCCAGAGAGCCAGCCGGGCCCCGTGCTCATCAGGCCCCTCATGGGCACGGCCTGGGCAGGATCAGCCCCACCGCGGTGCCCTGGCCGTCTCCAAGCTCCCCCAACAAAGCGGGGCGTGCTGAAACCAGCCAGTTTGCAGCCCTGTGCTGATCCAGGACAGCTGAAGCCCCGGGGCGAGGGCTGCGTGCCCGCCAGCCGGCAAAGCTCGGCACCGCCTTGGTGTCTGCTGGCACCTCCTGACAGCTGGTTGCGTGCGGTCCCATAGCAGAGGTAGGCAAAGCCCAGGCTGGCGGCGGGTTTGCTCCAGAGGACATGGAGCAGAGTTTTGCTCACCTCTGTGGGGGCCCAAGGGACAGCACGCTTGCCCTCCCCTTGAAAACTGCTGCCCAGGATGATGGGTTGATAGCCCCATCCCTCCCTGGTACTTTGCTTCTCCTACCTAGCATGATACATGGGGTAGCTGGGCAGCCCCGGCAGGTTTGCAGGGTCTCTGTTTGAAGTTTTGCCTGTTCTTTGCCTCATGTCCTTGATCTGTGTATTTCTGTTACTCTAAGCGGAGAATCTGGTGCTGGTAAGACTGTAAACACCAAGCGGGTCATTCAGTACTTTGCCATTGTCGCAGCCTTGGGCGACACACCGGGCAAGAAATTAGTAAGACCCTCTTTTGAAAGAAATTCTTGCTGTTTTCTTCCTTTCTTTTTTTTTTCTTTTTCTTTTTTTTTTCCCCCTTCCCTCTTTCTTCTTTTTACTCTTTTTTTTCTTCCCCCAACTTTTTGCATTTGGAAGCTTGTTTTGGTCTGACCCACCCAGGGCTTGGCTTTTCCTTGACTTTTGAACAAGCAAGGCTTGAAAACATCTTGCTCAAGGGGGAATGGATGTTTTTTCAAGTGGCTGCTCAGTCTGAGCTGCCTGGAAGAGGTGCATTAGATGCCCTCTTTATCTTCTCTTCCTCTTCCCCACAGATCTTCTTCTTAAGGACCATTAAAGAAAAGGAGTAAAGCTGCCATTACCCACCTTGTCTCTTTTAAGCCTTGCTTTTCTTCCTTTTCTCCTTTTTATTTTTCTCTTTTGTTCATTTTGACCCTTTTCTACCTTGTGCTTTTCTTGCTTTTGTTTTGATTCTTGCATTTCTTTGGTGCTAGTTATTTTTGAGCTGCTCTTGCAATTGCTTATTTCTTCTTGATACGTTGAGGCTCCAGCCTGCTTTTCCCTTATAGAAGCAAACTGGCTGCTTTAGGTATCAGACAAACAATACTTCAGCATTATTTTCTTTACTCTTCTTTGGGTTTGGATTTAACTGTTCTTGCTTTTTGATGCATTTCTTCATTTTCTTGAGCTAATCTATTTAACAACTTTTTGGCATATCTTAAAAAGTTTAATCCTCCCATTTTTTCTTGGACCGTTTTTGACACTAAATGGCCGTGTCCTGCTTTTCTGACCATGCTTCTTGTGGTTCTTGCCTGGCTTTTCTGGATTTCTAAAGACAATTTTCTTTCCTTTCTCTAGGCAGCTCTTGCCACCAAAACTGGGGTAAGTGTTACAGACTCTTAATCTTTAACGCTGAGGACAGGGTTCAGCTGCACCAGAGCTACGACAGGACAATGGGGAATGCCAGTGTGGGGCAGCAGTCTTGGCTCAGCCATTTCAGCAGCTCAGTTTAATGCCCTTGACCCCCAGCTTCTCCATGCAAGCACTGAGGGGTGGCTTTAGCTGATATGCATGGCCAGCTGCGTTCATGCCCTGTTGGGTGGGAGATGCTCATAAATATGCGAGGCTCAGACCACTTAGGAAAACTATTATTAAGAGGCAGCTAGTTGGAGGACTGACTCTGTGGTCCTGGGGTGGCCCATGGGGCAGCCCCCCTGGCATCTCGCAGGCAAGGCAATTTTAGATGAGATTAAATTTAAAGTCAACAGATCCACGGATATCCAAGGGACAAAACAGAGTTTGCTAGTAAAGCCGTGATTCACAGCTGCTCCCTGTCTCTTTTGCCCTTTACACTCCTGGAGCTGCAGAGGCAGGGAGCAGTCATGATGCCAGCCTTGAAAGCCCAGAGCTGGTGTGTTGCACCCAGAGGGAAAGCACTGTGAGCTGCCATGGTGTCAGGGTGCGGGCACTTAAAGGCTCTCTCATGGCAAATCCTGCAGGTGCCTGTGCCACCAAACCGCTGCTGTTGTCAGACCCCACTGTCCTTTGTGTGGCTTGGCACGAGTATCTTGCTCCCTCTTCTAATTCTTGTCCTGCTTTCTCTGTGTCAGGTGGTGTCTGTCTCTGTCTCTTTGAATGATGTGTATGAAACATGAATAGAGAAACAAGGTTATGGGGCGATTAATCTTGGGGTTTGCTACAAAGAGCTCCAGGAAGTTCAGCAGATGATGGCAGCTGGGTCCTGTGATGTGTCCCCATCACACTGTGGCCCTGCTGTGCACTTTGTTCACGTCGGGAGTCAAACCTCTTTTCTGGATCTCTTTATTCGCAATGTGCTGTGATTAGAAATGTCCAAGACTTTGGTTTGGTGGAAGGGGAAATGCCTGGCAGTCATAGAGCCTGAAATGCTTCAGACTGTTGTGATGACAATGTGTGCTTGCTCTTGGTTTGCGTATTGTAGCAGCCTAGAAAGGGGCTAAGGAATTCTGTGTGCAGAGTTTAGGCAAGGAGAATCTCAGAGAGAACTTTGCTGCAAAATTAAGCTCTGCTGACCCTAAATCCAGCTGCATCCCCTCATGAGACAAGGAGAGGCCTCAGAAGCAGCAGGCTCTAAAGACAGCTAATGAGCATAGCAGGCAGATGGGGCAAGGAGCCTCACACTCCATTTCCCTGTGATGTTGGTGACAGATCCCCTCCAGCTGGGAGGGATCTGACACATCCTTTGGTTTTGTTTTCCAGGGCACCCTCGAAGATCAAATCATTGAGGCGAACCCAGCTATGGAAGCTTTTGGCAATGCCAAAACCATAAGAAATGACAACTCCTCGCGTTTTGTAAGTGTCAGGAAGACAAGAGGGCTGATGTGCAGCATTTATGTAAGCTGAATGCATCATCTGTGGTATTTGTGCTTTTGTTCAGCGGAGTACCTATCCAGGAGCAGACAGCTAGTCTACCCCCCCTTCCTAGTGGGGTTGGACTGCTAGGGCCAATATTCTGCTAGCTAAATCAGTGCAGTGGATGGTGCAAAGGTCAGAGTGAATCTCCCCTGTGTCACAGCCTGTGGCTGGAGTCAAGTCCCTTGAAGGACCAAAGCTGAGGGGCCAGTAAGCACAGCCTGAAGTGCTGGAGTTGGGGCAGACAGGCATGCTGCTTCCAAGCAGTAGCATCCCTTTTGCTAAACCCAGCCTGGGTCTGCATTGGGATGTGGAGCTCATTGAGCACAGGTGGCTTTGCTGTTTGTTCTTGTGCCTCGAGAGGAAAGAAGAGGCTCTGGGGCTGAGGTTGCCCAGCACACAACGAGCAGGAGGCTGTGGGCAGACTCAGTGGCATACTGCCCTGCAGGAGGAACAGGCCTGAGGACAGGGATTTATCTGCTGTGAGTGGAATTTCTGCCTACTCAGTGTTTAAAGCCCTAGGCAATACTGTCTGACCATCTGCACATTACAAATGAGAGAACTTCACCCACCTATCCCTCCCAGAGCACAGTAACTTGCCTGCCATCAGCAGAAACCTAAGAACTGGGAAATTACCAGTGTCCTGTAGCTATCTGAGGTTTCTAGGAGCTGCCTGGAATTGTGCCTGTGTAGCCAAGCCTAGTGCTTACCTCCTTGTAAATGTTTTCAGGGCAAGTTCATTCGCATCCATTTTGGCCCCTCAGGGAAGCTGGCCTCTGCAGACATCGACATTTGTGAGTAACACGTGCCAGCTGTGGTGGGGAGGGATTTCTTTCTCACTATTTCTGCTGATGCTGGGTCAGCTCCAGGGAAAAGCAAGCCCTCCTTTAACCCCTCTGCCCTATTTGCTTCTAGATCTTCTGGAAAAATCAAGAGTGATTTTCCAGCAACCCAAAGAGCGAAGCTACCACATCTACTACCAGATCCTCTCTGGGAAGAAACCAGAGCTGCAAGGTAAGGCAGCCAAAGCTGCAGCATAGCCTTTACAGTGCGGCAGCTTGAAAATAGCCAGAAAGAGCTCTGTTGTCAGCTTCAGGGTCCTACTCTCCACAGGGGCTGAGCAAACCCAGCTCACCGTGCAGGTATGGCCCTCAAATGTTTTGATGGCTGTGCAGGATTGTCGGATAATTCAGGGTGGAGGGGATTTCAAGATGTTGTCTAGTCTGGCCTCCTTTATCTTTGCAGACTGAGAAACCACTCACTTCAGTCACTTTAGTCTGAAAACTAAAGCCCTTTCTGCAACTGTCTGGGAGCAGGGCAGTGGGGTCACTCTGAGTCCGTCTGCAGGGTGGGAGTGCACTTTGCTAAGCTACCTTGCACAGAGACTTCTTGTTGTGAGGCTGGTACAGCACTGACCTCAGTAAGTGCAGGCAGGATGCCTACTCATTTTGGGGTAGGGGAAGTGTTTTGCAGCCTGCTCTGAGCTCCTTCTGCCACCCTGGTGGGATGACTTGTTTCAGGTGAGCTTGAAAACAGCTGCACAGCTCATTTGCAGCAGTGACCCAGGTGTAGACATATCCTAAATGTGTTCCCCAGGACAGTCTCAGCCGACCCTGAATTTGCCCTAGGGCTACTTTTGTGCTCTGGGCAGCCCTGCCCTCCAGGTGCCAGGTTGCATGGAGTGCACAGGAAACCTTTCCACACTGCAGAAGGATGGCTGGCACGATGCCCTGGGGTGGTCAGCCATTTGGCCGCGGGCTCTTGAGCCTGCTGCTGGCTCCAGAACGATACCTTATTAGGCAGGTCTGGAGAGCTGCGCTGAGCAGTAATCTTATCTGGTGGTCACAAGGACATGGATGGCCACTTCTAAATCAGTCTGCAGCCAAGCCATCTCCCAAGATAGCAAGCAGGAGGAACATCACAGAAGAGATGGACCCATGTGAGGCCCTGCCTGGGCTTGCAGAGATTGTCCCACTGGTTGGTGCCCTCTAGTTGAGGCCAGTGTAGCCTCACCTCTTCATCTACATCCAGTGTTATCCCTTTTTTACCCAGCTTCAGCTCTGTCAGTCTGACCTCACCCTCTGCGTGTCTCCCCCCCCCTACAGATATGCTGCTGCTCTCCCTCAACCCCTACGACTACCACTTCTGCTCTCAGGGTGTAACAACTGTGGACAACCTGGATGATGGCGAGGAACTCATGGCGACAGATGTATGTGTACTTCCTTCATGCCACAGAGCCAGAAGCGGGGCCCTGGGGAAGCACACGGCCTCACAACCGCACTCTGGGCAGACATGGGAACACGTCCTGGCTTTTCTCTGTCCTTCTCTAAATTAGCTATGAGCTCCCTCTGGTTCATTGGCAGTTGCTCTGCACATGCTGTGAGCCTACAAGGAAGGGCAGGGTGACTGATCCCCCATGAACAGCCTCTTCCAGGCAGAGAGGGGACAGTAAGTTCCTGCAGTAGGAAGGGCCTGTAATGCATACTCACTTCCCAGAGCTCCCATGAGAAAATGAGAAATATGGTCCCTAGACCTCAGCTCAGAAAACCTCCTACTTGTGGATGCTAGGCTAGTCCTTTTGCGTTCAGATGGATCTTGGGGGAGCTGGACTCACATTCAAAATCCTATGGGGCAGGATTCCTTGGCTAGGCATCCACCAGCTAGAGCACCCTACCCCACTCAGCCAGTAGAGCCCCAGGATAGGGAGAGCACCTTAGGAGACAGTAAGAGCACTGGCCCTCACCTCAGAGCCATGACTTTGTTCTGTCTGTGCTGCTTTGTCTCTCCTCAGCACGCCATGGACATCTTGGGCTTCAGCAATGATGAGAAATACGGCTGCTATAAAATAGTGGGCGCTATCATGCACTTTGGCAACATGAAGTTCAAGCAAAAGCAGCGGGAAGAGCAGGCAGAGGCTGATGGCACTGAAAGTGAGTTTTTCTCCATGCTGTTGGAGTCACCCAGTCTGGCCTGGACATGCGAAATCCTCTGAGGGCAGACTGTGATAACACCCCTAGCCTGGTCTGTCAAGGTCCATGATCATGATCCCCAGCAGCCACAGTCTTAGGACCTTCTTTGGGTACACAGAGGGGCTTGTCCCCTCTGAGCAGGCATTTCTGGGGACAGACTCTTTTGCAAGAAGTAGGTTTTCTCATTTGCATCAGACCTTTCTCAGCAACACCACAGCCCGTCACAGAGTTGTGAATATTTGCTGGGCTAACGTCAAGAAACCTGCCAGTTCAGTTCAGTTTACCTTGTTCAGTGTTCTCCTGCCCTTGCTCACCAGGAATGTGAACGCAGGATTCAGCTGCTACCTGGTAATTAAAGAAGATTGTGATCTAGTATAAATGACTTCCCTACAGAGATGATTTTCTTGCTACAATCTACTATAAAGAGTCTATGAAAGATAAGCAAGAAAATCACCTCTCATCTAATCAGTTCAGATTTACTGCATGGGAATCCAAGCTCCCACTGGACAATGCATAGAGATACCCAGATCAAGAAGACTGAAAACCATACAGGTGGCAGCAGGTCTGTTAAGGCTATCTCCTCCAAAATCTAACGTCTCAGGCAGGAGGTCCAGACTTTAATATGATATCCAAAATAGGAAATCACAATACAGACACTGGAGCAGACTATGAAGCAGGTGGATAAAAAGGCATAGTTAGTGTTGATCAGCAGAAGAGCTGGTAATACATATTTTTTTCATGGCTTACTTGCTGTCTTCCTCGTGCCTTCTTATTGTTTTACAGGTGCTGACAAAGCTGCCTACCTCATGGGAATCAGCTCAGCTGACCTCATCAAGGGGTTGCTCCATCCTCGTGTGAAAGTGGGCAATGAATACGTGACCAAAGGTCAGAATGTAGAACAGGTGGGTGTGCCAGGACACAGGTTCCCTGCTCATACTGGTATGTGACTCCTCTGCGGTCAAGCCCATTGCATGTTTCCTGTACAGGGTGCCCAGTACTTCAGTTCATTCTCTTGGGTTTGGGAGGAGACTCCAGAGCGCCATCACAAGATGTATCTACAGTTACTGGCTTTTAGTAGCTGGGAAAGTTGGTGGCAGGGCTGGCATATAATTTTGGATGTTAACTAAGACTGGAGTTTCAGTTCAGTATCTTTGAAATGTGGGTTGGATCACAGCCAGAAGTCCAGTTTCTATGGATCTCCGTCAGAGACAGTTACACTCCCATGAAGAGTTCAGCTCTGGACAGTAGAAATCTCATCTAAATAACTGATCTTGTGGGAGACTCAACTGCAGCAAAAATGCATCCTGTCAGGCACATCACAGTTAGGGATCTAGACCTGGCATGGATGGTCCAAGCTGATCCTCAAGTAAAATTTAAGAGGACCTTAGGGACTGGAGTCCTATACAAAGTCAGTGAGGTGTAGGCTCCTGCCACTCACAAGGCTTCTGATGATATCACTTGGGACTGAGTCTGTATCCCAAGACCTTGGAGGCTGTCTTAGTGCTCACCAAGCCAGGGGCACAAAAACATGCTGGTGAGCATGTGAAAACTAATCTCTGAGCATATACTGTAACCATGAATTCCCTAGATCTGTCAGTCTGTCTCCTTTGTGTACTAAGCGGAGCTCTCTTCTGCGGCCTACTCCCTACAAAAGCAGGGAGAAGCATGAGTGCTCATGACCTGCTCTCTGGTTTGCTTTGGCAGGTTGTCTATGCTGTGGGAGCTCTGGCTAAAGCCACCTACGATCGTATGTTCAAGTGGTTGGTGACTCGGATCAACAAGACCCTAGACACCAAGCTGGCCAGACAGTTCTTCATCGGAGTACTGGACATTGCAGGCTTCGAGATCTTTGATGTGAGTTCTGCAGGCCTCCTGCAATGGGTTCAGGGGAATGTTGTGATGAGACAGCTAGGTCCCCCAGTGTCTGACAGCTCTATCTCCTCCAAGAAGGCCTTGATACGAAAAAGAGCTCTTGCCTGAATTCATTTGTCTAGAATAAACAGACAGCTCACTACTACTGTTCTAACATTGCTGTTCTAACATTGGGCCCATCTCCAGTGAGCTCCTGGCTACCTGTTCTGGTAGCAATACAGCTGACCCTAGCAGAGATTGTTCTTCACACCTGCACAAAGCAGAACAGTGACTCCATTTACCTCTGGAGCTCCTCCTGCTGAAGCAGGTTGGTTTTGTTCTTGCAGTTCAACAGCTTTGAGCAGCTGTGCATCAACTTCACCAACGAGAAGTTGCAGCAATTCTTCAACCACCACATGTTTGTCCTGGAGCAAGAAGAATACAAGAAGGAGGGCATCGAATGGGTCTTCATTGACTTTGGCCTGGACCTGCAGGCTTGCATCGACCTGATTGAGAAGGTAAAGCATGTCAGGACACAGAATTGGTACTTCTGGTAGGCAGCTTGTTTGCAAAGACTGGAACAGTGAAAGGTGCTCTGCTACCAAAAATGAAGCAAGTCCCTCCCCAGTCAGTAGCAATTGCACAACTTTGTTTTCCCCGCATTTATAGCTCAGAACCTCCAGCTCATTGGACCCTTTTTGACACAAATTTTGGCTTTGTAAAACCATGGGAATTCTGTTCCTACCCACCGGTGAGCAACAAAACTGGGTGGGGCCTTTTCCTCTACAGAAGAGTGATCTCTGCCCCTCTTTTCCCACCCTAAGTACCTCTCATTGGGGTGTTTGCTGATTCAGAGCAGCTTGTATAAAAGATTTCCATCATTTAAAGGAGGAAACCCATCTGTTTTTGGAAAGGAGCACACCTGTCAGGATGCTGGAGAAGACCTCCCCTCCCCTACAATAAAATGGATCTGGGCAAGACCCATGTCTTGCCGGCCTGGCCAGTCCCACTCTGACTGGCTGCAAAAAGGCAGCAGACCATGCAGCCTGGGGGCCACCAGAGGAGCAGTGAGAGTTTGCCCCATGGTAGATGTCTTGCACTATTTGCCTGAATTAGGACATGACCTCCCAGGTCAGACCTTGCCTCACCTTGCCCAGGAGCACGGAGAATCCCCCATTCTGGGATGGCACATGGCAACACTGAACTCAGACCTCTTTATACTGCCTTTTCCCTGCAGCCACTGGGAATCCTGTCCATCCTCGAAGAGGAGTGCATGTTCCCAAAAGCCTCCGACATGTCGTTCAAAGCTAAGCTCTACGACAACCACATTGGGAAGTCACCCAACTTCCAGAAGCCCCGTCCGGATAAAAAGCGGAAATATGAGGCCCACTTTGAGCTGGTGCACTACGCTGGTGTGGTAAGTCCCTTGTCAGCTCTTCTGCAGCACTCGCACTCCTCTTGCATGGCTGTGCTTACCTTTGCTTCTCTCATTTGCTGACAGGTGCCATACAACATCATTGGGTGGCTGGACAAAAACAAGGACCCCCTGAATGAGACAGTGGTGTCCGTCTTTCAAAAATCCCAAAACAAGCTCCTGGCCTCCCTTTATGAGAACTACGTGAGCTCCACTTCAGGTGAGGACCAACCTCATCCTTATTCTAGCTGGCCCTTCCTCCCTCCCTTCCTCCCTTTACAGCAAAGCCTTGTCATACCCACACCCAGCTGTAGGTGCAGCATTCCTGCACCTAGCAGCTTGGGTAAGGGGAAGACCCACATCAACTCTTAAAAACCTCTGACCTGGGTGGGTACTCTGGATGTGCAGCGCTGGCCCAGGGGCTTTAGGTGGGTGGGCAGGAGCAGGCTGAGCCTGTGCAGAGCTGTCCTGGTGGCCCTGCCAGTGGTGACATAGGATGCATGAAGTGCAGTCCTGTTACCAAGAGATGGGGGGCAACACCCAAAGCTGGGTGCTGTGGGAGGAGTTTTTGGCTGTCCAAGGCTTTGCTCTGCAGCGTGTTACCATCTCCGCTTTACAGAGAGCAGGGGCTGTGGGCATTTCACTGACATTTTCATTGCAGGTTTGCTTGGAGGTGCTCCTGAGTCCTCCAAGGCAAGCTGGCACTTTGCTCATGTAATTAATCAATATTTCAACCCTACAGAGGAATCTCACAAGCCAGGAACCAAGGAGAAACGTAAGAAGGCAGCTTCCTTCCAAACAGTGTCCCAGCTACACAAGGTAAGAGCCAGACCCTCATCCAATGCCATGAGGGAAGCATGTTCAGAGCATCCCAGTATCAGTCCCACTTCCCTTCCAAGACTCCAGGGTATCTTACACATGAGCTCCTGGGCCTTTAAGGACCACAAGGGCTCCAGAGAGTTGTCTTGGCTAGGCAAAAGCTCCTGACATCTTCTGGCCCCTGGGCAAAGGTTGGCTCTGCGCCTGGCAGAGGCCCAACCCTGTCCCTGTGCTGCTAGGGAAGGACATGAGGCTCCAGGCTGGGAGAGCGATGGCTCCCTTTGAGCTGGGGCTTGTGCTGCTTCTGCCCGCGTGATGCCTGTGCTGCCCAGCAGCTCCTTCGCCTTTGAGAGAGCGGCAGTTAAGACTTGTAGTGATGTTTAGATAATGTATTACATGAACATCACTTTAAGTCTGTGCTACTTCTCTCCTCATTCTTGTCGGCGGGAAGGACAGCCTTTGGGCAGAAGAAAATGGAGGAGCATCTTACGGGTCTCTGAGCAGGCAGCTCTCTGCTCTCCTGTCCAGGGAGAGCTATGTGACAGCTCAGGATAACACGCACCCCTGATCCCATGCTCACAACAGGAGATATTTATCCACCCCATAGCCTAAGCAGCTGAAAAACAGCACAGAGGTGTCTGTTAGCCCAAAGCTGTGTCCTGCTGTGACAACCTTATGGTGACAGGGCGTTCAAAGAGGGCAGCATTTCTGTCAGGTCCACCGACAGCCCTGGTAGCCAAGGAGTTTCCTGAGGGCAAGGTTCCTGACCAAGCCCTGTTCAGGGAAGCATGTGACTTTCTTGCTCCTGGACAAGTCACAGACCTTGCAGAAAGGCATCTGCAATGAGAAGTTGCCCGATGATGGGGCTTCCCAGGGCTGGTCCTGGACAGGCTGAGCATCTGAGGAGGGAAAAGCTGCCTGGTAAGACCAAGGATGCAGATGCCTTTCCCACAGGAAAAGGCAGGGCCATGAGTCATCCCAGGATTCTGGGCCCATGATGGTGCTCTGCAGGGCTCTAATCCCAGAGACCAACCTCCATGGTCCTGCCAGGGCACACAGGCCTCCAAGCAGATGTTCACAGCACAATCCCCATGAGTCAAACCCAGGACAAAGCTGGATGGCAGGATGAAGAAGGCCCAGGCTGGCTTGGCAGGGCCCTCTGTCACAGTCAAAGGGCATAGGCAGCATGTGGGGTACAGGGAAAACCCAATGAGATGGGGGCTGCAGGCAGTGTGGATGCCAGCATTGGATTTGCAGGGTGCTGAAGGCAGGGCTGGTGGACACCAGCAGAGCTGTATGCCAAAAATGTGCTCAGTCCTATGTTCCTGGCTCTTCCCTGTACCCAAACTTTACTTACCAATACTTGGGAAGCGTCTGGCTTCTCTCTGGCATAGCAAAACCAGCATGTGCCATTTGGCATGTCTGCCAGCCCAGTCCTCTCTGCTGTTGCATCCACCTTGGCAGAAGGCAGCAGTGCTGCTATGGGGCAGGGGATGTCCAGATGGCAGAACAGCACTGAGAGCAGTGAAGCAGGAGGAAATCCCTCCTCTCCCATGAGCAGTGGTAAGGGGCTCTCAGTGTCTGCTCTGTCCCTGCCTGTGGGGGGAAGGTGTTGGAGAGAAGTGTTGTAGGAGCAGAGACATCACCTCATGCCTCATCCCCCATGTCTGCCCTACAGGAGAATCTTAACAAGCTGATGACCAACCTGCGCTCCACTCAGCCCCATTTTGTCCGCTGCATCATCCCCAATGAGACAAAGACCCCAGGTATGCATGGACTGAGAGAGTGCTGCAGCACTGGTGCTCAGTGTAGGCTTACAGGACAGGTTCAAAACCAGAGGCTGTTCACAGAGTTCAGGCCCATGGTGCAGCTGTACTTCCCCATCTGCTTGGGCTGAGCATCTGCTCCATCCCTGCTCTCACCCCTAGGAGCCATGGATGCCTTCCTGGTGCTGCACCAGCTGCGGTGTAACGGTGTCCTTGAAGGTATCCGCATCTGCCGTAAGGGATTCCCCAACAGGATCCTCTATGCAGACTTCAAGCAGCGGTAACTCCCTCCTCTCGTGAACACGTGTTTGGGGGGAAGCAGACTGCCCTGGCTCTGACTTGCTCCTCAGCTTGTGCAGGGCTGCTCTGAACCACCACAGTGTGTCCAGTGTGTGCACAGTTCAGGATAGCTCTGCTGTTGGCTCTGTGGTGCCAAATATGGGTAGTTTGGTGCCAGGCATGATGAGAATCATGCAGCAGCAGGGCTGCTGATATTTAAGATGTTGAATGTAAGGCTGATGCAGGTGGGTGGTGGCAAGGCTCAGGTCCTCTGATCCTGCTTCTGATTTCCCTCTGCACTTGGGATCCTTACCATTCCCCAGGCTGACTCCATCCACCCTGCTTGGCCTGGGCCTGGCCCAGGCAAGATGAGGCCAATGACCTCCTCCTGCACATGCCTCCTTGTGTACAGGGACTAAGTTCTGACGGGGTTCCCTGGGGTCTGCTCTGCAGCAGAGCCCATGCTGCACCCCGGAGCTCCAGCACGTACTGCAGTGACCTGCTTCCAGGGGAACTGGCGTGACCTGGGTATGGGGACAATGATGGAGCCTTCAGCTCTGTGCTGGGGTTCTCTTGCATGCCCTCCCTCTGTTCTGTGCCTGCAGCTACCGTATCCTGAATCCAGCAGCCATTCCAGATGACAAGTTTGTGGACAGCAGAAAGGCCACAGAGAAGCTGTTGAGCTCCCTGGAGCTGGACCACTCCCAGTACAAATTTGGTCATACCAAGGTGAGACCAGGCAACTGCTGGCCCTTGAGAGGGAGACCTTGTGGTTCCTGTCTCTCTGCAACCCCAGTTTGCTGTCTCTGCCTGGCCACAGCTCTGCTGAAGTTCTGCGCTCTGCGGGCTGAGTGTGGCTCCTGAAGGGGTTGAGGAGGTCAGGGGGAGAAACAAGCTGAGGAGAAACAGGTCTGGGCAGGAGGCACAGGGCAGGGAGATCTGGTGCCCAGCTGTTCCTGTGTCTTGTGTGGGTGAATCTTCAACCAGTACGGAGCATGGGTGTGTGCCCATGCAGGGTATGTTCCTGCTGCTCCGTATATCCCTGCTTTGGGCCATGCTTATAGCCAGGTCCTGTCTGACAGGTCGTGTCACCACTGAGCTCTCTGTCCTCTGTGCCATTGACTCTGTTCTCATGCCCTTTCCTGCAGGTGTTTTTCAAGGCTGGTTTGCTGGGCTTTCTGGAAGAGATGCGAGATGAGCGTCTGGCCAAGATCCTGACCATGCTGCAGGCCAGGATCCGCGGGCACCTCATGCGCATTGAGTATCAGAAGATCATCAGGAGGAGGTAGGGTTCTGGGGGGAAACAGAGCTTTGTGAGCACCTCTTCTTGTTCCCTCTGTGTATTTCAGTGGGTTTGGTTTGTGGGGCTTGCCCGTGGCTGGCAGTGGATGGGCATGGAAGGGATGGAGGCAGACCTGCAGGGCCTGGCATGGGCCTGACAGGGGGGTCAGTGTGTCTGGGCTGGGGGAGCTTTTGGTTTCCACCGGAAGGATTCAGTGGGATGCAGAGGGAGGAGATTTGACAGCCAGATCACACCACCCATCCCACCAGGGCCACTATAGCGTGCAGACAATGTGCCATTCATGCAACATACTGCCACTTGTCCTGCTGGTGGAGAACAGAGCCATCTCCAAGCCTGCAAAAGCCAGGTCTCTGCTGCAGTGAGGATGGGAGATGGGGAAATCTACACTCATGATGATGCTGTGCTTGTATCCCTCCAGAGAAGCCCTCTATACTATCCAGTGGAACATCCGGGCCTTCAATGCTGTTAAGAACTGGTCCTGGATGAAGCTGTTCTTCAAGATCAAGCCTTTGCTCAAGTCTGCTCAGACTGAGAAGGAAATGGCCAACCTGAAGGAGGAGTTCCAGAAGCTGAAGGAGGCTCTGGAAAAGTCAGAGGCTAAGAGGAAGGAGCTAGAAGAGAAGCAGGTGTCCATGATCCAGGAGAAGAATGACCTGGCTCTCCAGCTGCAAGCAGTGAGTGCCTCACCCTCTCCCTGGCAGCATAAAGACAGTGTACGGTCCATGGGTAGAGGAAGGAGCAGAGAGTGCTAGATCCCTCCTTCAGCCTCTTGGAGTTCTGAGACCCACTTATTGCCACAATCTGTTTGAAATGCAGTGCTGGACTCAGTGGAAACCTGAAGCTACATCACAGACTTGCTGTCTCAGGGCTGCCATGGGAATTCATGGTCCCCTGGCTCTGGAAGGGGTGATCTTCTCACATGGAGGTGGGAGGGATGGGAATGTTTGTTCTCCAAGCTGTGGCTAATTGGTGGCATTCCTGTGCCAGGAAGCGTCAGGAATTGTCCAGTGTTTCCTGCCTTTAGAAAGATTTGGTTGCAATTAGCTCTTCAGCCCTGGTCAGTGTTAGCTGTTGTCCCATGGCCCTGCATGGAGCTCCTTCTGATACACTTGAGCACCTTGGGTTTGCTCTGCCCCTTCCACAAGGAGAGTTTGACCCTTGGCCAGGACAATGTGGCTGAGCCTGCTGGTATGCTCCTGGGGCAGTGGCTGAGCACTTGCTCTCCTGTGCCTGTCTTAGGAGCAAGATAACCTGGCAGATGCAGAGGAACGCTGCGACCTGCTGATCAAGTCCAAGATCCAGCTGGAGGCCAAGGTGAAGGAGCTGACAGAGCGTCTGGAGGATGAGGAGGAGATGAACTCAGACCTCACTGCCAAGAAGCGCAAGCTGGAGGATGAATGTGCAGAGCTGAAGAAAGATATTGATGACTTAGAGATCACGCTGGCCAAAGTGGAGAAGGAGAAGCATGCCACGGAGAACAAGGTAACTGACCCTTTCTGCAGAGAACAGCCTCATTGCCAAGGGGCCTCAGTGCCTGTGGGGACACAAAAAAGAATCACTGGGGATGAGGCTGCTAGTGTGTGGGAGGTGAGGCTGGGCAGAGCTCAAAAAGGGAGGGGAGAGGGCAAAACCCTCCAGTGTCCTGCCTCATTGCACAGGAGTGGTATGGGTAAATAGTTCTGTGCAATGACAAATGACGTGGGGTTTTGGCAAAAGCCTGGCCAAGGGGAGAGGAGCTGGCTGCTGCTGAGGTGCTGAGCTGCTGTTGAACATGGACTCCTGCCTTTCATGGGCCAGGCTGCTGTATTAGCTTTGCATCACTTGTCTCAGAGAAGATGCACTCAATTTTTGACCTCGTTGATCTAGGTTAAAAACCTGATTGAAGAGATGGCTGCCCTGGACGAGATCATCGCCAAGCTGACGAAAGAGAAGAAAGCACTGCAGGAGGCCCATCAGCAGGCCCTGGATGACCTGCAGGCTGAGGAAGACAAGGTCAACACACTGACCAAAGCCAAGGTCAAACTGGAACAGCAAGTGGATGATGTGAGTCATGGGCCAATGACGGTGATGTGGGAAAGGTGTGAGTCACACATCTCCAGGAGAGCCCAAAGGCTGCCTCTGAGTGGGATCTGGAAAGTGCAATCATTATCAGATCCCCGTTTAATATGGCCAGGTGATAAATAACCCCATTGACAAACTGCTCCTGAACCACAAGGTGGTCCAGACTACCCCGTGGAGAGCAGTCCTGGGCTGCAGGAAAGGAACTGGAGACTAACTGGGAAACAGCTGTGGCTCTTGGGGCTGGGTGAAGTTCCCACAGCAATGGACATGGGGAAGGTCAGAGGCTACAGGTGGTCCTTTCCCTCCCTAGCCTGTCTCCCTTCATTCTCCAGCTGGAAAGCTCTCTTGAACAAGAAAAGAAAATCCGCATGGACCTGGAAAGAGCTAAGAGGAAGCTTGAAGGAGACCTGAAGTTGACACAGGAGTCTGTAATGGATCTGGAGAATGACAAACAGCAGCTGGAGGAGAAACTCAAAAAGTGAGTGAATGACATGTGCCAGGGCTGTGTACTTACTCTGCCAGGCCAGTGCCTACTTCTAAACCAAGTGGACACGTGCTCTCTGCAGGGGATGTTGGGATGTGGCTTTGAGCACTGCTGGTGTGATCAGTCCAAGCAAATGGAGGGCTTAGTTTTTCTGGCCACTATGCAGAGATAATGCAGGAGTTGCTCTCCTGAGGAGCTTGTCAGCTGCACAGACTAACAGATCATGGTGCTATAGAGCTTCCTCTGTACAAACCTGTCTGGCAGGATCCTAATGCAGAGCTGAGACCTCAGCTACAAGTACAAACTTCATCACTCATGTTCTGTTCTAACTGGGGAACTGGAGAACAGCACCTAGGGACATCACAGGGAAAACCTCAGAGCCAGGCTGTCTGCCAGTTTGGCCACTCCAAGCCTCCCTCAGAGCAGTCCATGCATTGCTCTTTGCCACAGCAGCCATTTCCTGTGTGGGTTGGTTTATTTTGACTCTGGACCTGGGTGTTACAGTGCAGGGATCAATCTTCCTCGGTCTTCAGGACCTGGAGGGACTTGGCAGGACAGTGTTTGTCTGACCAGAGGCTCTGCCTTCTTTCTGTACAGGAAAGACTTTGAAATGAGTCAACTGAATTCAAGGATTGAAGATCAGCAAGTGATTGAGGCCCAGCTGCAGAAGAAGATCAAGGAGCTCCAGGTATGATGGAAGTATTCTTCTCACAGACCAGGAGTCCTGAATTTCCATCAGATGGAATGTACTGGGGCAATCTGCATGGGCTGGCCCCTCTCTGAGCATGGGGGCATCTCCTCGGCAGTGGGACAATGAAAAAAGCTGGCATTGTTAGTTGAAGGAAAGCCCTCAGTCTAAATGTGGTAGACAGAAAGACTGAAGAATGAACTCCTGAGGTGAGCACTAGCACCAGCACGAGGAACAGCTTCCGGGGGGTAGCTCTTTATCCAGACTAAAATCTTAAACCCAGTCACCAAGCTCTGCAGATCCAAATCTAGTATGTTGGGCTTCCTCCTAGCAGAGACAGATGCTCAGATTTGGGCTGTTTGCATGGAGGCTTCCCAGTGATGGGAAGCTAGTATCAGTCTGGATTCTGATGGCAGGGTGCAGAGGAGAGCAGAAGCTCAGCAAAATAGGCTACTAGGGAGCACCGGGCATACCTGCCTCTGAGAATCCCAAAACAGCCCAAGCATTTGCTCTAGGCCAGTGACTTGCTGCTCCCCAGCATCAGAGGAGATGCCTTGCTCCATTGTGGGGAGCAAAGATGCTGAAACTTCAGCTGGTGCTTGGAGCATCTGCCTCATCCTGTCTCTGCCAGGCCCGCATTGAGGAGCTGGAGGAGGAGCTGGAGGCTGAGCGTGCTGCCAGAGCCAAGGTGGAGAAGCAGCGGGCAGAAGTGTCGCGGGAGCTGGAGGAGCTGAGTGAGCGGCTGGAGGAGGCCGGTGGAGCAACGGCTGCGCAGCTGGAGATGAACAAGAAGCGGGAAGCAGAATTCCTGAAGCTGCGGAGGGACCTGGAGGAGGCGACGCTGCAGCACGAGTCCACGGCGGCTGCCCTGCGAAAGAAACATGCAGACAGCGTGGCAGAGCTGAGCGAGCAGATCGACAACCTGCAGCGCGTCAAGCAGAAGCTGGAGAAGGAGAAGAGCGAGATGAAGATGGAGGTGGATGACCTGTCATCCAACATCGAATACCTCACCAAGAATAAGGTGGGCGCTAGCTCTGTATGGGGCAGCTTCATCTCCTTTGTGAACAGGTAGCTGTGACTCCAGCATCAATGCAACTTGCTGCAGTGTGTTCTGCACAGCCATGTCCATGGGCTGTTGTCCTCTTTGCCGTGGCCAAGTCCCTCTTACTCACAATGTATAGCTTGTCCCTATGTCACTGTGGCAGTGCTTGCAGGATGCTTTGCTTGTCCTAGTCAAGTCTGGAAGATCTTGGGAAGACACTACTTGTCAGAGTGACTGCAGAGAGCTACTCTGAGCCTAGTGGAGATGTGAGAGCTCTGCTGGGCTCCTCCTCTCTGCACTGTGTGTACGTGAGATCTGCTGAGCAGGGCAGCGAGGTCCCAGGGTGCTGCAGTCACTGAGCCCCTCCTGGGATAGCGGTGCCCTCGGGGCAGAGCTGGGTCTCACGTGGGCTTTGCTTGGTGCATGCAGGCCAATGCTGAGAAGCTGTGCCGCACCTACGAGGACCAGCTGAGCGAAGCAAAGTCCAAAGTGGACGAGCTGCAGCGACAACTGACTGACGTGAGCACACAGCGTGGCAGGCTGCAGACCGAGAACGGTAGGTGGGGCCATGTGGCTGGTCCTGCACTGGGGCATCTGAGTCAGGAAGCTGTGGTTCAGCTGTGTAGGCTGTCCTGCTTCTCCCAGGGGCAAATATCAGTGGGAGCTCCATCTGGAGTGCAGGGGAGCGGGACGTCCATCTTGTGCCTCTGGTCAGGCCCTGCAGAGGTGCTGTGTGGCTTGGCAAAGGAGAGGACTTCTGCAGTGATGCTGTTTTGACTGGTGCTGGGGGGACCTACTGTGATCTCCGACATCAGAAGGAGGGGGTTCCTAGCTGTCATGATTTGGCTTTAGCTGCTGGGAGACACCTCTGCCCATGGGCCCCAGCTTGCCTGACTGGGGATACAGCTGGGGTGCTGGAGGTCTCCACGCAGCTGAAGGCCACAAGCTGTGTGCAAGTGTGGGCTTATGCATGGGAGTTCAGCCCCAGCACAGCTGTTTGGCTCTGTTTGAACCCAGGGGAGCTGAGTCGACTGCTGGAGGAGAAGGAATCATTCATCAACCAGCTGAGCCGTGGCAAGACCTCGTTCACACAGAACATTGAGGAGCTCAAGAGGCAGCTAGAGGAAGAGACCAAGGTGAGGCTGCTGGGGCATGGCTGATCTCTGAGTGGCTCCGAGTGACACAGATGTCAGGGGATGGGACACGTACCCCTGTGGCAGTGGGACAGCTTCTGGTACTGAAGAGGTGGGACACACCATGCACACAGAAGCCCCAAGGGCAGCCCTTAGCCTTGGGAAACCATAAGTCCTCCCCTGCTGCCCCAGTCCACCTCTGCACCCCAACTACTGTCCAGGAGCCTGGGGCCAGCTGCTCCATTCATGAGCTGTCCCCTCCTCAGAGCAAGAACGCCCTGGCCCATGCCCTGCAAGCCTCCCGGCATGACTGCGACCTGCTGCGGGAGCAGTATGAGGAGGAGGTGGAGGCCAAGAGTGAGCTCCAGAGGAACTTGTCCAAGGCCAATGCAGAGGTGGCCCAGTGGAGAACCAAGTATGAGACGGATGCCATCCAGAGGACGGAGGAGCTGGAGGAAGCCAAGTAAGTCTCATGCCAGGAGTAGGTTCCTTGCAGGCGGCAGGTTTCCATTCAAGGATGGATCTTTCCCAGACCCTGCCCAGACCTGAGGCTGTTTGGGCAGGCTGTGGCCTTCCCTCCTCAGAGCAGCGGGGTGGGCTGGCATTTGGGCTGGGAGCGCTCACGCCTTGCTGCTGTCTGCAGGAAGAAGCTGGCCATCCGGCTGCAGGAAGCAGAGGAGGCAGTGGAGGCTGCCCACGCCAAGTGCTCCTCGCTGGAGAAGACCAAGCACCGGCTGCAGACAGAGATTGAGGACCTGTCAGTGGACCTGGAGCGAGCCAACTCTGCCTGCGCTGCCCTGGACAAGAAGCAGCGCAACTTTGACAGGATCCTGGCTGAGTGGAAACAGAAGTATGAGGAGACCCAGGCGGAGCTGGAGGCATCACAGAAGGAATCGCGCAGCCTGAGCACGGAGCTCTTCAAGCTCAAGAACGCCTATGAGGAGTCTCTGGACAACCTGGAGACCCTCAAGAGGGAGAACAAGAACCTGCAGGGTAGGACTGGGCTCAGGCTCTCCCCTCAAACTGCTGTTTCTCTGGGGCCCTGCTGGTTTGGGCAGCCTCTGGCTCCCATGTCCTCAGCCCAGAGAACAACGTGTGGTGGGATGGGTGTCCTTCTAGGCAGGGAACAGACCTTGCTGCTAAGCCATGCATGGCCTATTTCCTCCTGGCTGGGCTGTGCGGCCCTGCATCCCTCCAGGAAGCCAGCACCTGTCCTGTCCTCTTGATGGGGATGCTCTGGGCAGATGGACAGTGTTATCTGGCCATCGTTTGCATGGGCAGGGGGTGCATGTTTTGCTGCCAGCAGTGCCGTGGCTGTGGCATGTCACTGTCTTGGGAGTGTTGCCCTTTGACAAGTGAGTCTCCAAGGGCTCCTCACGCCTCTCCTGTGCCCTCTGTCTCCCTCTCCTTCACCCTGGCCACAGGGGAGCGCAGCAGGGCCCAGCAAAGGGGACCGGTGCCCATTCCCCAGGCACAACCTCAGCACCCAGACTGCTGCCCCCCAAGGGGCTGGGGGGACATAGGCCCAGCCTGGGTAGGGGGACAGGGAAATCCTGCATGGGGCTGGCCCCACAGCTCCCTCCTGACCAGATGCCTTCTGTTCCTGCCAGAGGAAATCGCTGATCTGACTGACCAGATCAGTCTGAGTGGCAAAACCATCCACGAGCTGGAGAAGCTGAAGAAAGCCCTGGAGAGCGAGAAGAGCGATATCCAGGCAGCACTGGAGGAGGCTGAGGTGGGTCTTTGTTTCCTACTGATGCTCGCAGGTGCCTGCTGCCCCTGAGAGCCCCTGGCTCACCCTGCAGCGCCTGTGGGGTGGTGCTGGAGCAGAACCTCACACCACTCTGGCGACTGACAGTTCTGAGAGCCAGGATGCAGCCCTGGGTCCTGGTCATGGGGGCTGTGCAACCTCAGCAAGGCACGGGGGTGGCTCCCCGCAGCTCTGGGCTGGGGGCTGAGGCTGAGGTGGGGTGGCTGGGGAGATGTCCGCAGGGGCCACTTCCCACAGCTGCTGCTGTCTGTAGGGAGCCCTGGAGCACGAGGAGAGCAAGACGCTGCGCATCCAGCTGGAGCTGAACCAGGTCAAGGCTGATGTGGACAGAAAGCTGGCGGAGAAGGACGAGGAGTTTGAGAACCTGAGGTCTGTGTGGAGAAGGGACAGGCTGGGCCATCACTGCGCGGCAGAGCTGGCACCATGGCCACAATAGGACACGCACCTCTGGCTGCGGCTGCCCTGGGCTGGGTGTCCCCAGGCAGCTGGGGCTGATGCATCGTCCCTCCTGCAGGCGCAACCACCAGCGGGCCATGGACTCCATGCAGGCCACGCTAGACGCTGAGGCCCGGGCCAAGAATGAGGCTGTCCGGCTGAGGAAGAAGATGGAGGGAGACCTGAATGAAATGGAGATCCAGCTGAGCCATGCCAACCGCCAGGCCGCCGAGTTCCAGAAACTGGGCCGCCAGCTCCAGGCCCAGATCAAGGTTGGGTGAACGGGCTGGTGCTGTCCCTGCTGCCACCCCTGGCTCGGGGCCGTCCCCTTCTCCCTCCTGTCCCCACTGACCCCGTGCTGCCCTGCAGGACCTGCAAATCGAACTGGACGACACCCAGCGCCAGAACGACGACCTGAAGGAGCAGGCGGCTGCCCTGGAGCGCCGCAACAACCTGCTGCTGGCGGAGGTGGAGGAGCTGCGGGCGGCGCTGGAGCAGGCCGAGAGGAGCAGGAAGCTGGCGGAACAGGAGCTGCTGGAGGCCACCGAGAGGGTCAACCTGCTCCACTCGCAGGTGAGGGGCTGCCCGCTGGCACCTGGGGTGCTGCTGGACACTGGAAAGCCAGGAGGCTGAGCGGCATGGCCAGTCCTTGTGGCACCGCCTGTCTCTGCCTGCAGAACACAGGTCTGATCAACCAAAAGAAGAAGCTGGAGACCGACATCTCCCAGCTGAGCAGCGAGGTGGAGGATGCCGTGCAGGAGTGCCGCAACGCCGAGGAGAAGGCGAAGAAGGCCATCACGGATGTAAGAGCAGGGAGTGGACGGTGCTGCAAGGGTGCTCAGCACCTCTGTGGGGTTGGTGGGTGGGAGGAGAGGGGAGGGTCTCAGATCTCCTCCATGGAGGCCATGTGTCTGGCAGGGCTGACTGGCCTTGGGGTGATGTCTCTATGTCCTTGGCCTTGTAGGCTGCCATGATGGCAGAGGAGCTGAAGAAGGAGCAGGACACAAGCGCACACCTGGAACGGATGAAGAAGAACATGGAGCAGACCATCAAGGACCTGCAGATGCGCCTGGACGAAGCAGAGCAGATTGCTCTCAAGGGGGGCAAGAAGCAGATCCAGAAGCTGGAGGCCAGGGTAAGGGGATGGGGCAGACCCCTGGCTGGGCGTGCTGAGTGCCGGCTCCTGGTACTGTCCCAGCCCACACGGTACTGGGCTTTGCAGGGCACTGGAACTACCCCATCCCTCCTGCTGTGCAGTGAGCGGCAGGCCCCAAGGACTTACAAGCCCGGGGCTGCCTCCCAGCCTTTGCCTGGGGTGGCTCAGCCTCAGCTGCAGCTGCTCTGAGCTGGGAAAGTGGCCTGGCCTCAGCTGGTGCTGGCACTGGGTGTCCTTGCCTGGGAGCAGATCGTGAGCTGGCCTCTGCCCACCCGCAGGTGCGTGAGCTGGAGGGAGAGCTGGATATGGAGCAGAAGAAGATGGCCGAAGCCCAGAAGGGCATTCGCAAGTACGAGCGGAGGATCAAGGAGCTGACCTACCAGGTACGGTGGCACCAGGCACAGCTCCAGCCCCCCAGGCCTCTGGGCCCAACTCTCCCCTTTCTCAGACCCTCATGTTATCCAACACCCGCAGCCCAGCACCTGGGCTCTGTGCTGGGACCTGCAGGGCAAGGGGCCAGGCTTCTTCCATCCCCCAGCATCCACCACCTGCTCTGTGTCCCTCTGCCCCCTTTGGTGGCATGTCCTGGGCTGAGGGCTGGGACACAAGGGGGGCAGCTCACATGGCATTCTGGTACTGGGGCAGCTGGAGCCCGAGCAGGGCTGAGGGGGTCTCGCACCAGCACCGGGGTCCTGCTGACTGGGTTGGGGGCACTTGCAGACTGAGGAAGACCGGAAGAACCTGACACGGATGCAGGATCTGATTGACAAGCTGCAGAGCAAGGTCAAGAGCTACAAGCGCCAGTTTGAGGAGGCGGTAAGTGCTCGTCCCCTCCACAGCACTCCTCGGGGAGTAGGGGGCAGCGCTGGCCTTCCCCGGGGCTGCCTGGGATGACTGTGAGGGGAAGAGGCCCTGAGGTTGGTGTGGGGAGCGCACCCTGAGCATCCCTCACCCCGTCCATTGCCCCCCAGGAGCAACAAGCCAACTCCAACCTGGTGAAGTACCGCAAGGTGCAGCACGAGCTGGATGACGCGGAGGAGCGGGCCGACATTGCCGAGACGCAGGTCAACAAGCTGCGCGCCCGCACCAGGGAGGTCATCACCTCCAAGGTAAGGTTTGGCCCTGCAGCCCACCCCCTGGAGCCAGAGGAGGGGCTGCAGGGCGCTGCCAACACTATCCTATTTTCTTTGCCAGCACGAGTAGTAGGAGCCTGGCTGCCTGCCCTGCCCTGTCCCCAGCCACCTGCTGTACCTTGGAGGCAAATGGCTGCAACAGTCACTGCCAGCTTCGCTCTGAGTGAATAAACGTAGCTCTGCCAGGAGTGGCTCCTTTGTGTCTGGGCTGGGGTACCAGGGGCTGCTGCAGCGAGCAGTCGAGATGGGTAAGCTGGGATCTTTGGGGACATCTTTCACAGCCAGGCAGCGGCAGCAGAGACACAGGCCTCCCATGGTCCTGCTCTACTGCCCTGTCTTGCTCTGGGCTTCAGGTGAGCTTTGGGCACAGAGCCCCCAACCCCTCCCACATTTCCCACATCAAAACTCTCCAGCCCACTCTCAGCTGGGGAAGACCAGAGCTGAGGGCCAAGACAGAGTAGGGGCACGAGGGTGGAGGGCAAACCAGACCTTATTAAACCCATTACTCCCACGGAGAACATAAAAATCTTAAGTACAGTCCTGCAGGGCCGAGAGAAGTTGAATAGTGCTTTGGCAAAGGGACTATAAAGAAAGACATCTCCACTCGTTTCCTTAAAATAGATTTTCTTTAATAGTTTCCATTTAATACGTTTATTTGCAGTTAGTAAATTGGCATTAATCTGGGCAGCACGCACCTCAGCGATCCATGGGAATAGTGCAGACTTCCAGAAGTATGTTAGTGACAGGGGTCCCACCTCCACCCCGTCCCAGCGCAGAGCCTGCTGCAACCTCTGCAGGTATCAGGGAGCTCTCCCCAGCCCCGCGCAGGACACTTCTTCCCTGTGCTCTCCATAAATAAGACATAACCAGGATGGAGCTGTCTGGTCCCTCTCAAAGGAGATGCTTGAGGCATCTGGTGTGGACAGATAGCTCACAGGACAGCAGCCTCCCTGCGTGATCGTCCCTGTGCCCACCACGGGCAAAGCCTTTCCCCTGGAGCCCAGCGCGCTCCCTCCCTGGAGGAGCCGCCGCAGGTTTCCTTCCCATGCCCTCTGCAGGCAGCCAGCTCAGCCTCCTGCACAAGCCTGAAGGTGAAAGCAAAGCCAAGCTGCCTCTAGCAGGCGAGGACCCAAAATGCAGGACCAAGTATAAATCACCGTGCTCCCACGCTGGGGAGGAGGGATCCACGAGCCAGAAGGCAGGCTGGGGTTATTACAGCTCAGCCTCGTGCAGGCCCGTAGCCAAGGACAGACACAGCTTGGCCCTTAACGGTACGTTACATAAATACAGAGATGTAAATGAGACTTTGCAGGTTTATAGCAGCAATCACTGGATGCACCAATTAACTAGACTATGGAAAAGGCATCCCTTAACTTAAAAGCCTTTTAATTTGAAGCATTTATTTTAAGTGTACATCTATTACAGTTAAGAAGAAGCAAAGATACACCAAAAACACAAATACCCAAGAACAAAAAAGTACAGATGAGAAAGAAATTAGCTGGGGGGAGGGAGGGAGAGGAAGGGGTGACCTGATGAAGAACAGGGAGGTGCAGCTGCCATAGCCAAAAGCTCCCCACCACAAGGGGCGCGACCGGGGCACCCTCACCAGAGCCGGGCAGAGCCTGCCCTGGGGACTCAGCCCCAGGGAGGGACCAAAGGCTCCCCCGGATCTCCTGTGAGGCTCCAGGCTCACGCACAAGCTCAGCAGCTCTGACCACCCCGCGAGCAGAGTACGGCCTGCAAGTCCATAGCAGGACACACAAGTGTGAGATAAGCAAGAGGAGAGGGGTGACTGTTAGAGAGCAAGTCCTGCACTCGGGGCTGGAAGCCTCGTCCTCTCATCCGAGCCCCAGCACAGGGACCCCTCAGCGTGGGTTTCATTCTGCTGGCAAGGATTAGAGACAAAATGCTACAGCTCAGGGACATCCTCCATCCTCACCCCTGGGTCCCACTGAGAGCTGAAGTCAAATTGTCTCATCAAATAAGTTAACAGATTTTTTAAAAATTCAGATGCATGTTTCAAAAAGAAAAATGGTTTCCTTTTAGCTGGAGCTGCAAGATGCATGTGTTTTGACTTAAATGCAGTGGCTCAGGACTTCAGACTGTATTTCATCCCTGGGAATCTGACTGTCTTAGAGCAACACAATTAATGTTGGTGAGCAGGCAGGGTGTGCACAGGTCTGGCAACCATGACTGCCAAAACCTGCTTTCCCCCTTTCCCAACATATCCTGCAACGTTACTTTCAACTAGGAGTGTTTATTCCCAGCATTTAACACATTCTGATTAAAACAGATCCAGGAAAAACTGACATTTCCAATAAATATTGCACTTCAAGATTAATGTGTGTGTGTTGATAGTAAGGGCTGTAAGCAGAGACTGACATAAGACTTCCAGGCATAGCAAGTTAGCATCAAGAGCAATGGTCCTGAAAAGGATTTTAAAACCAGATTAGTTACCCAAGAAGGGACAAGCCCCAAGTTTAAAAAAATTAGTACATTTTAATGCTAGTGCTCCGTGAAAAAGCCAGCCCCCGTTGCAATTCCACCACTGCTGAAATGTCTCTGTTCTCCGCAGCATTGTAAAACACCTTCAGATGGGAAGGATCTGCAGGAAAGACAGCAGGAGCAGAGGTTCTCTCCTAACACATAGACAGCGGCTGAACAGATTTAGTACCAAATGATCCAAAAGTAGATGATAAAGAGGTGACTGGAGCTAGGGCTCTCAGGAATTAAAAGCGCACACGCGCGCACACGCACACACACGCACACTCTAACCAACCCTAAACCCCTGATTCCAAACCCCAACAGAAGAGCTGCACCTGGAGGGAGTCCTCGTGGTGGCTCTGCATGTGGCTGCTGTGTCAGGGTCCCAGTTGGACTGGCTCCTTGGACCTCACATTTGGAGGGCAATTTCTGTGCTTTTCGACTTGCTAATTCTGGTAGCCATGAAAAAGAACCATAACTGAATTGGCACATACAGAGGATCCTCATCTGTCAGCACAAAAAGCTCTGACCAGCCACATTTGATTGGGAGAAAGGGGGAGGAGAAAGGGAAAAAAAAAAAATTTTTGCGGGTGATTATTTTTTATCCCAGAACAACTTGAAGATACATCCCTGAATGTGTTGCCCAGAGAGCTTTCAAAGTCTCATCCATTAGAGATCAGAGATGGGGACCGGGGTTTTGACAATGCAGTAACGGTCAACGGTTCCAAGCCGCACACGCACACACACACACTACACAGCGTATCCCTGAAAATCCACGGGCTGCGAGGTACCCTCCAAGCGCTGTCCATCAGAAGCCAGAGCGAAGAATTACTCCTCAGAAAAGTCTCTGTCAATGTCCATATATGCCTCGTCGATGTAGCTAACTATGGCACAGGGGGATGTCCGGTCTGGACTGAGCAGTATAGATACAGTCTCTTTCCAGTAGGTAAAACTAATACATGAGCTCTGCGGGAAGAGATGAAGAGACCGGTTAGCGTGGTCAGCAGGCACCGACATGCAGCAGAAGAGACAACTCAAAGGCACTCAGCAGAGAAAACTGAAGATTGCTTCCTATTCAGCCCGACTTCCCCAGTCACGCACTTTAACCCCCGATTCCCCATCCAGCCTGCCCTCCCTGGGGCTGTGGGGCATTAGAGGAGGATGCTGAGCCCACCAGCCTCCCATTGCCCAGCGACAGGCAGGGATGCCCAGCATCTGGGGCAGCCATAACCCTGCTAGGAGCAACACGGGGTGAATACCACCTGCACGTGTGGGCAGGCAGGGCCGCCCGGGAGCAGCACACAGTAACACAAGCCCAAACTCCTCCTCTGTTGTCCAATTCAAACACAAACTGGGACACCGCAGTGCTGCAGATGAAGCCAGTGCTGGCAGCAGCTCCCAGCAGCTCCCGCCCCTAGGCAGGACACAAAGACAAGACACCCTCCCTGCTCACATCCCTCTTACGTCATTCTTTTAAGGCCAAAAAGCCTCTCCTGAACAACCAGGCACTGGCAGCCTCACTCTACACCATGGATTGCCCAAAGCCTTTCTGAACACTGGACAACTGCTTCCATGCACCAAAGAGTAGCTGAACATACAGCAAATACTGCAGCATGCAAGCACAGCACCCCGAAATGCAGCAACTGCAGACAGCTTTGCTCTCAGCATCATCTCCTGTCTGCAGTCCAGGAGACCATGGAAGTGTCATTGCAAACCATGGCACAAACATTGCAGCACAACACACAGGTGCAGCAGGGCCCATGTCACGCTGCCACCCCCATTTTTGCCAGGTGGATATTGCCATGATTGATTCTGGCTATGGTAAGAGGTTCACATACATTTTCTAAGCAGGTGCTGTCTTTATCCTTATTGAGGTAATGCTGTTGCCAGAATCGCAGAAGACTATGGAAGTTGTTCAGGATGAAGCCTGGATATTTTTCTGTGTACTCCATCTGTTGCAAAGTGTGCAGATAAAAAGGTAGCTTTTCTTTCCTTCTGGCCAGCATTAGGATAACTAAACTTGTGTTCAAACAACTGACATTTTCCTAAAAATAAGAACAACACAGGAGGTCAAACAACAAAAGAATTGAGATATTGGTTGCATACATGTCCTTACAAAACATGCTCAGGGTAAGCATGCAAAGGAAGTGCTCCTATTTGTATCAAGAAAAAAGGGATACAGGTCTCCTCAAGAGAGGCCAGGTTCCTCCCTGCTCCCAGCCCAGATCATCTGTACACTGTATCAGCAAGATAACAACGAAGTTACTGTCAGCTCTTTACCTGTGTAAGTGTCTGTACATGAATAATATTAATGAGACGGAAAAGAAAGGACATTCTCATGGACATCTGGGACATATATGATAACAGGCGGCACTCTGACAGGACTTCTGCAACTGCAGCAAGAGGAAAAAGACAATCATCAGGTGCTTAAAAGTTCAGACACATTGATCCAAGCAACACAGCAGTAAGAACTGGTGCTCAGGCTGTAGGAACAAACCTGCAAGGTGATGTTTCTCTGTCTAATACCAAAATATTCAAAGCCCAGGCTTAAAATAACCATTATCACAACCGAACACGCACACACACACACACACACACACCATTTCTTATTCTTTACCTTTTGCATCGGACTGATTCTCAAATCGGTCCAGGGACAGCGTAATGCAGCGAACCAGCATGTTCGAGTCAACCAATGAACTGTTGATCTGATTTAAAAATATCTGGAACTAAAGAGAAATAATTCATAGTGTTGCATTAAAAAAAAAAAAGTCATCGTACATGAGCACTCACAGATGAGGACTGACAGAACAGCATTTCATAACATTTTCAGAATGTGTACGGCCAAGTGGTGTACTAAACCAATTACCTTGTTGGCACAAGGGGAACATGCCAGTGAACCTAAGCAGGAAGAGCTACAGACAGGATTTGGTGAGTAGGGCAACAGTAAGTGCATTCCAGATTCTCAACACTAAAAGAAGACAGTTCTTGAAGGTTATGGGAGAAACCCACCACACAAATACATACACACATTATTTTTACTAACCCTAACAGGAATAAAAGGAGATATACACTCCTGACCTGCCACATCTGGCCAAAGCCAATACCGGCAGTGAGGGCAGACCAAAGGATCCCTATAGGAAGTACCTTAAAAACATTAAGGAACAGAAAAACATCCAAGACAGTCCTGGCACTACTAAAATCTAATATGAAGCTATCCCTGTCATGTCATTGAGATCAAGATTTCATAGACTATTTCTTCTGAAAGAGACAAATGAGACAGCAGGGCTGCTGGGCTCTGTAGTTCCTCCAGCTCCATATTTCCCTACGCTTGTTTTGCACAGCAGATAGTGCTGGGGAGGAATACAGTGAGAGATTCTTACAGAATTAAAATTTAAAAAAGTTATAGATCAGAAGGTAGAAAGCACAAATTATAAAGATAGATTCTCTAGAATGTGTGAGCCCAGTTACCAAAGAACAACCTGATATTAAATACGCCTTTCTTAGAAATGCATCTCTGCTTCTTTTCTCCAAGATCTGCCAGACTTGACAGCAACCAGAGAAAAATTGAAGTATCATAAGCAAGAGTGTGAGGCCATTCAAAACCTTCCTAGCAGCTGATGTTATATACACAGAAGTGCATAAAAAACACGAAAACATTTTGTATAGACAGCTGCCCATTCTTGATCTACATGCACAACTCAGTTTTCTAAGTAATTACATCAGCCATGACTTCTTAAAATGTCCACAAGTTCAAATAATATCAAAGAAAAGATATGCCTTTTTGCATTCTCAAATATTAATGAGTGTTTTAAGTCATGTACATCAAAAAAAAAAATTATATATTTTTTAAACAGGCTCCAGTGAAACATTTTTTGGAGCCTGTCTGAACGTCTGTTACTATCAGCCTAACCCCAAAACCAGTGACTTCACAGGAATTGTTCTACCGTCTTTGAGCCCTGACCTTGGACCTGCCTGATCACGTAATGGGCAACATTTTCTGAACAGTTCAGCACTTGCTGACTCAGAGCAGCTGGGAACACTTCTCAAAGCACGACTGTATGCAGCAACATACGCGCTTGTGAAGAGACTCTGGCAGCTCACCCCTCTGCGTTTATTGTGCACCAAGCTCAACAGTCACACCAAATGCATTAAGTGAATCTGAGTTTCCTAGTGCAGCATTTGGTAATAAGAGGGTGTAACTTGACCCGCTGGGTACAACTTTTACAAATATTTACCTTTTCATCTGTGTTGATGTACTTGTTGAACCTCTTGAATGCATCAATATTGAATTTCATCAGTTCTCCCAGAAGGTCAAAGTAACTCTGAAGCACATCCCGTGATTTGCACTCACTATCAACAATGCAGTAGAGAATATGCTGGCATGGGAGGAAAACATGTTATTGCCACAGTTTAGCCCAAGTACAACACAGACTTTGATTTAATCACTATTTCAAACTCTTATCTGCAGGTTTGGTTCTTAAATGACGGAACTAAAGACAACAATTCAGATGACCCTTCTATTACGTTAACTTACCAGTGATGCAGGCTATAGAAGTGGCCGCCCCACACCTGGTTGCCATGCATAGAATTCACAAATACCTTTCAAAAATTGGCTGGCTGTTACAGAGAGTATTTAACACTACATTTTTACCTCCCTTTGAATTCTTTATGGATAAATCCTTCTTGATTGCTACAGAGATATGCTACAGAGGAAGCTTGACATGTACTTCATTACCTCCAAGAGTCCTCTCTTTAGCAGGAACATCTGGTCTGCATAGGAGGTGGTGCCTCGCAAAAAACTTTCAACTGCCCTTGCCTGCCAAAACCTGAGCAATAGAAGAAAAGGTTTTAATTTTGGAGTGAGGGTAGGAATTTTATCACAACTACAATTTAAACCAAATTTCCTAACCAGTTTCATCCCAATCTGAATCTGGAGAGAGATCTGTCGATCTTGTAGAAAATCAATGACTGTATTGGGTGTGAGGTCCAATGCAAGCTTTGGCATTCTCCCTCACCTGCACTGCCACTGTAAGCCAAGTGCAACAAAGCCAGATTATCTTCACAGCTTATGGTTTTTGAGCATTTTCAACTGCTGTCAGCTGTATGAAAACAAATTGACCTTCCAGTCAACTCAAAACAGCATGTTGCAGTGTAAAGTAAACTTACCTGAAGGAGGATTCAGCTGGTTCCTTCTTCATGACCTGAAGCAGTCTGGTCAACAAACCTCTTTTTCCATCACAGACAAGACTCCTAAAGCATGTGAAGAAACGACAGTATGAGTGGAAGGGCTCGCAAGCACTGCACCTTGTAGAACACTGAGTCCAATCTCTTCTCCAGAGGTTGGAATAATTAAAAAAAAAAAAAAAAAAGTATTAAATATGCAGAATGAATATTCATTAACTTTCATTACTACTTCTACCAGTGGGAGTGTTCTTCTTACTGGGTTTGGTAAGCTTCTGCAGTACCTGCAACATGACTTCAAAACAAATCCTTAAAGAAAAAATATTCCTTTCCTCTCAAAAATACCAATTCACAGCTTATAGGAATTAAGAGATTAGAAAAAACATATACCACATTGAGCTTAGGAATGCAAGAAAAACATGCCTTTTTTGCTCAACGAATCTAAAGGAAGCTCTAAGTTCTGTTTAGCAGGCAGCGGAGCAGAGTATGGAAACCTGGATGCTCTATAAGGTAGCCTTCTTCTATATGTACTAATAAAACTATAGAGACTGCAATACTACCTATATCAAATAGCATCCTCAGTGGAGTATTTACCTACAGTAAGTTTGTGCAGAAGCAATGCCTTAAGCTCATGTATCAAGAAAGGCAATGTGGAAACAAAATGTAAAGGATAGAGAAGAAACCAGGTTTAGGCCAGAAACTGAGCAATGCCTGGCTATACACAAACCATTTTAAAGAGGTAGAGCAGGACGCCTCAAGTGGCACTCTTCTACTCAAAAGATCCTCAGCACGTGTATTTCAGTGATGCAGTCATGCAATAACCTGTCCATACTGTATCAGCACCTTTGCTAGCCAAGAGCCAGCTGACCAAGCCTTTGTGGGAAGCAGTTTGCTTGCTGCATGATCGTCTGTTCTTACTAACACTCGAGAGAGATGAAAAACATTGCAGGGTGGACAAAGCTGTTTACACTTATTCCACACTTCTTTTCAGTGCACTTCTAACAGGGTGAATTTTTCCCCTTAAGTACTTATTGCTTTCCAAACAAAGTCAGAGGGAAATGATCCAAGTAATACAGACATCATTTCTTACCAATTAGACAGATTATTATGGTAATAATTATAATTAGAAATCTTAGAGAACTCCCTTTCAAAGCAAGGTAAATCTGCTCTGTGCAGACCAAGCCCCCGCTGGTATTCTAGGAATATTCTGACAACTGAATTCAACAAAATTTTTTCACCCTGTGAGGTTTGTACATCAGAGTTGTGCATTAAAGAGCTCATTAAATCAAAATAGTCAATCCAACAGATATTCAAATATAACACTAGAGATTCTTTAAGTAGTTTAACACATTAATCTAATCTAGTTTATTCTAGTTATTAGCTGTTCTTAAAATAGACTTTGGGCAGGCACACTTAGAACTATCTATGCAGGCTGGAAATGGACATGGTGTGTACACAAACTGCTCCTGAATCTCAAAACTAAGATTTAGTAGTAGCAGCAAGTCATGTATTAGAGGGATCACAGCTTACTTTCCAGCTGTGTCTGCAATGCTAGTAGTGAGAAAGGCCATACAAACAGGAAGACTGAGCACATAATAATGAAACCCAGGCCATGAAACCAAAATCCCCATTTTAAGTTGCTTCTGTTTTTAAAGGGTGCTACTCAGAGAGCACAAGCACACTTTAAATTTGCTAATGACCACGAACACCATACAAACCTAGACACTTCCTGCTGAAACACATCACTGAAATTAAAGCAAGTATGGTAGACTGTAGGATCTCAAAGAAAACAGGTGACATCAAGCCTCCAATATAAATGCTTGCACAATGCTAGAAGCTGTTGACCTTAAACCCTGTATCCCTACTCACCTGTCTGTGTTGACAACTGCATCAACTTCAGGGATGTTGGCTTTATGGGAGATTGCACTCAGCTCATTAAGTTCTTGGCTGTTTAAAAGGAGATATTTGTTCCTAAAGCAAGACAGTTGGGGAGCGGGGAGAAAAACACGATGAATCCATTCAAGAGGCAGACAAACGTGCAATTCTATGACGATGAATGACACAGGCCTACAAGGGCTGCAGGACTAGGCAATCAGTTTTCACCTCTAGAGCCTTTCACACTCTACTTTTCCCCACCACAGCACACTCCCAAAGTAGGCCAACTTGCTGCTGTTTTGTAAGCTGCCTCTGAAATTTGCCAAATGCAAGTTTCAATACCAACCAGCTTTGAGATGCCTATTCTTTGCTGATCTGTTCAGGATCTAATGGTTTGTTTTGTAAATATTTGCTTCCGGGTGGCGCTAGCTTTTGAAAAGTCTCAGCAACAGTTTGCTGAATTTCAGCAGACTTAAATAACAAACTTTTTCTTATCTTCCAACAGTTTTTCTCTGCCATACAGTGGCTATGCTGTTCATCAGTAATTTGCCTCAATTAGAAAGCAGAAACTGCAAAAGAGTACTCAGTCTTCCCGGTATTTTGTAACTTTAAGGAAACTGTTTACTCTGGAAATATTTAAAGACTTCTTAAAATATAGAAAAGAAAACAGGAATGGATATTAGAGCAAGGAATTTGCACAAAATGCTTTATCGAATAGTGATTTTTTTCTTAATGAAAACCAGTGAGTTTATCTGTGGAACAAATGAAATGTCCAGAGTTCAGTAGAACAGGTCTGACAACATAGAAACATGAGCCCATTGCCAGACTCCTTCCCCAGTTCCAGCATGTTTCCTTAAGGCTCTCCTACTTCAAAATTGCTCAGAATCAGCCAACAAAGTTACATTTTCAAGAAACCTAGGGGAACACATGATGCAGCAGTGTGTGTGAGGGTGTGCAAAGAGAACCTATTCATCAAAACATAGCAACTACAAAGTAGATAAGTTATTAGACCAGAAAGGTGATAGGGATGCCTTCTTGCTTCAAACACTATCTTCCAGATTAGTGCCCAATGAGTGTCATGTGAAGCTTCTTTTGATCTGGATCAACAGGTTTCTGTAATGAAAATACAGCCTCTCTCTCCATGCACGAACACTTCTGCAAGCTTAGTTTATTCATAATTTTACTGAAGTCAGTATCAGTATATAAGCACTTACTCCCATCATGTCCTCAGCTAACTCCACTAAATTGTGATTTCATTGAGAGTTCATGCAACCATTTGTTTGAAAACCCTAACCAGATTCCACACATTCCATCTACTCAAATGCTACAGATGAAAGCTGTTTTCTATTTAAACAAGCCTGACATCTTTGTAGTAGCCACTTAAGTGAGAGAACCTCATCTAGAGAGATTTTATTGGAAAACCTGGAGCGATTCCTCAGCAAACAATGTCTTTAATGAAGGATTTACGACAGGTCAGCCTTCCCTTATGGGTAAAATATGTTCAGCAGCTCCCCATTCTTTTAACTAATACTCCCTAATCAAAAAGGCTGCCACTTCCAATACACATATCTAAGAAATTTAATGGTACTTGGTAAAACCTACACAAAGTATCACCCTTGGCTGTAAATAAGATCAGCTAGGCAAGAAGTGAAGGCATATGCACATTTAGTGCAATACGCCTCAAATGCAGAGGTTTGTTAAGGAACATGAAACCATCTTGCAGTGCTGAATCAGAGCAGCAAGACACTGACAGAATGCAAGATATGATTCTGCAAGTCAAACTACAGCATCAATTCTCTCTGTACCAGAAGAGGTAGGTCTCCTGAGTAAAAGCATTTAAAAAAAATCTGCATCACCCCTCAACTACTACAGCAGAATCATAGAATCATAAATATGCCTTCTGAAGGCAAACAGAAGCTTTCCTCCTGTTTCCAACCTAGCTTCCTGATGACTAGCTTAAAGATAATTGTTCCCCTAACATTTTCCATTGAGCTTAATTGGGTCTTCTCCATTGCTGGTATTTAGATGGCAATTGCATCTTCCCAGCCTTTTTACAATTAACCTCTTCAGAGATGTGCTGTCTTTCACCCTGATCTTTCAACAGACTTTTTTTTTTGGCTTGTTCCACTCTGAATTAAACCTGAACATGTACTCGCAGGAAAAAAAGTCTCTTGTGAGCACACAGCCTCACTACCAGCTCTCAGGAAAAACAGATGAACAGCATCATGAAAGCTGCCACCTTATTTCTGCAGCCAAACAGTGGTAACTCATCACATAAATGTTTCAGTTCACTTCAACATTAAGCAAAATGGGCTAGTTTTAATTATCAATGGACATACTAAACTTGCCCAGTGGAGAGCACAGCCATAGCCTTTTCATAGCAGGAGCTGAAAGGCACATGAACATCTGAATAAATGTTTAAGGACAATACAATGTTCCATTCACACAGAGCATGCATCCTGCCTAGGACACCTGCTGTAACTGCAACCAGACAAACAATACCACTGAGCCACAATTTACCACAGCTTTTCATACTCACTCATGGTGATCACTAAAGCTCTGAAGAAGCCTCAAGAACTGTATCTTTAAAGTAATGTCCTAAAAAGAGAGAATAAAGGTCAACAAAATTGCTTTGGTATTTTTGGACATCATTAGTTACCAGGCTGACATGAAACAGCTGAATTGAAAACCTATCCAAATCAAACCCATTTGGACAGTAGAGCAAATGACTTGCATAAATGGAGAAGGCTGCCTTTGCAGGCTTCCCAAAAATAGAACAGAAGTGGAGGCTGCCTGCAAGCCTATGCATGTAACAGTTAATTTCTTCTCACCACAAAGGCAAAAAAAACCTCCTCACTATATTGATTGATTTAGGATATTTAGGTATGAAAAACAAACAAACAAACAAAAAAAAAAACACAACTCTTTGCATTCCATTTTTTGCTCTGTGGCTCTCCTTGCTAGACCTATCGGCTATCATTTCATTAAGTTTTGATCTTTTCCCACCTTTGGCCTCCAGGGACCAAAGAATCTACCCCTTCCCTAGTTCCCAAACTGGGAGATTGGAGAGAGGCTAAATTGCCCTCTGCTGAATTGTTAGAATGAACCACAGACAAAGACTTCAGTGAATACAGTAATTTGCAGTATAAAAAAAAAAAAACAAAATAACAAGTCTTACTGTATCTTACTTAACTTATTATACAGGCATTCAGTTACTCAATACAATTTCTCAGATTTATGTAACAAATAACATCAAAATCCAATACAGAACTTAAAAAGATACTCACTGGGCTACAGTCGCAATTCTGATTGTGTCCATGCAGAACAAGAGCTGATGCTGAATGCTTCCTCCAGATCAGTTTGTCAAACAAATTATTGAGGCCAGGAATCAGTTTGAACTCTGCTATCATTTTATGAACCTGGAAAAGAAGAGAAGGAAGTATTCACTTGCTGCAGCCTCAAATACAGATATAACATCGTCTGGAAAACAGATGTGCACAACTACATCATCCTCTAACAACAGAAACAGTCAATTCTTTACCAAACAGCATGTGTGTGTGGTGACCATGCATCCTGACCATGGTGTATCATTAGCTTCCATGTGTTGGTCATGGACAGGAAACGTTCTGGGAGAAAGCTGTTAGCCGGGATTTGAATTAACCACTGTGACTCTGAAAGAAGTTTTGGCCATTGGGAGATCACTTGTAACACACTGAAAATACATCCATACCTAAGTTCTGTGCAACACAAAGCTAAGCTGCAAACATTCTGCTGCCAGTCATCCACTGAGCATCCTCTGCCTTTCTAGTTCACATAGCTAAAGCTGAGGTAGCCCTCTGAAGACAACATAAAATACTGATATACTTTTTGTTCATGGAACCTAGGCAGGAGTCCTGAGCAAAGCAGAGTCTAGCAGTAACACAATCACGACATATTTGAAACAGGCTACAGAGCTACTCAGGTAAAGCTAATAATTTTGGTGTGAACAGCTGTTAAATACCTACAGTCCAAGCTTTGATACTTTTGAAGTAAGCACTCTGCATGATGAGGAGTAGGAGAAATATAAAGTGGGATCCTCATCAGTTGGAGGCCTATGACAAGCATCATCCCTTGAGATGCAGTGCAAGTGAAAATCACGCATGACTGGGAAGCCCAACAAGCTGTAAAACTTAAGTGCCCAATGCAGTAAAGGTTATGTTCCTTAAAATTAAGTCACCGAAATATTAAGCTAGGCTGTCCCTGAGATGCAGCATTGTAACTAGCAGTACGTAAGCAGATCCATTTTGCTCTATTTTCCTCAAGTACCTGAATGAATCAAAAAGTATTAAAACCAACGCTATTTTACATTTTCATTCTTGTTAGCAGCATAGCTGATGGGTTTTTGCATTCCTTTTGGCTGTAGTCACCAACTTTTCCATCCACCTGGAAATCACATTCCTCCTTCTGGGCATCTCTATATCACATTGGAGGAAGCACGCAGCTCCTTCCCACCTCACCCGTGTCACCCTGACAGACTGCAAAGCTTGGAGTCCTTCTGCGCTCCCGTATCCGAGGGCATTTTCAAGTCCTCTGATCCAGTCACAAGCCTCCAACAGAAGCAGCTCTGAGGAATGTCTGCACAAAGCACTCCCTGTAGCCCCATCCCTCAGCAGCCAGCACAGCACAAGCACAACAGGATGAAACCAAGCCTGCGAGCTGCCTGCAAGAGCCTAGGCCCCCCACTACAGGAGGAGCTCTCTGTGCTCACCGTTTTAACTCGGGAATCTGCTCCCTTCCAGAGAGAGCATAAACCACTCAGTCCAAGTGACACACCCCTGGTTTGAAGTATTCAGTTCACTTTTAGTTTGCTCAACTCTAAGCTCTCCCCTGACAGACTGCTGCGTGACAAAGCTCCTGAGTCACAGCCACTGCCTTTGGATCACTTTGGATCATGCTCCCCCCCAGACTCCAAATTCATTACAACTACTCCATCCAGGGATGCCAAGACAATCCCTGCTCTATACCCATCCTTCAAACTCCTTTGACTTTTCCCTGTTGCTGCCCAGCCTGACATGAATTGCTCTATTGCTTTCTTACCACTAAAGCTATTACGAGCTTCTACTGTACACAGTTTGGCCTCCTGTAGCAGGAGCAAGTAAAACAACTGATTGTCTGTCACAACAGAGACATACAAGACAACCTAGAAAAAAAATGTATGAGGAGAGTAATTTAGGGTGTGACCATAATGAGAAGGAAGCAAAGGCACAGATCTGCAGTGAACCACCACTTATCCCCAAGGGTGTGATCATTCCCAACATGGCAGCAGGTAGGAGCCAAGTCACTGCTAGCACAGTTTTTGACTTATGCAAGTCAGTCAAGTTCAAACCAAGGATTTAGAGTAAACACTGAGCAACAGGTTTAGTTTGTTAAGAAGCTGCATCATGCTTCAAGCAAATGCCAGACCATTGTATTGATTACCACAGCGGATTGAAGCAGATTTGTGATGCCCTTTAGAAATTCTGCACAAAATTATTCCATTATTAAACTATTAAGATCTTTGGCTGCTCAGACTGGAAGACTGACATTACAGATCCTACGCTTTTATTCCCTGATAGAAAAAGAGAGAGCATCATGCAGCTGAAATGCTTGTCAGTGAGAGTGCTATAGCAGACACTGCCACTACCTGCTTACTGCAGCTCAGTTCCACACAGAACAGCTCAGTTCTGATTCTTAATTTGACTTCCTCTTGAGAAGGGGAACAGATTTACATCTGCCACACAATTCCTTGAAAGTTTTATGCAGATTAAAGAATGATGGATATTATTATGTTTCAAACAAAAGCAGTGGATTTTACAAAAGGACCTGGCTCTGGACAAAAAATGTTTGGGAATGAAGTAACTTCAAATGTTGCAACAATTTAACCAAGTCCTGAATCAACCATGGAGAAGAAGAAAACTGCATGCCAGTTTCACCCTTAGACAGTTTACATCGGGGCAGAAATGGCAGAGGAAGAACAAGGAGTTTTCCTAGCAAATAAAAAAGAAGTCAGCTTCCAAGCTAGTTACTTCAGGAGCACAGTCACTACCTTGTCACATTTGGCAGTAATACTTGAGAACCGACCCAGGGACGTAAGGAAGCCAGCACTGCCAGCTCCCTGAACAGGCGCAGTGGGATGAGTGCAAGTTGCAAGTAGTTTCTGCAGCATCTATAAAACTGCATTCTTGTGGTGAATTCAGGTAGGCATGAATTATCTGACTTGATACAATGGAAAAAAAAATCCTCCTAAGAGATCCGTGTTCTGGCAGTTGGCAGTTTCAGTCATTTCTTGAGCTTTTTTTTTTTTTTTGTATTATGCCCAACAGAAAGATTTTTTTTTCCTAAAAGGAATAACAACAGGAATAAAAGTTTCTTATGGTAGTGATTGTGGTTTCTGCAAGAATTGCTAGCTTCCTCTGGTTACTATTAAACAGAATCTCTTTCTTTCTAATGCTAAGTATCCATTTGTAGGTTCACAGTGAAGGGACCAGTTATGTTGCAGAACTGTACTTCAGACACACTTCTACTTTAAATTCAGATTAAGATATTTAAAGGACTGCCTGTAACGAGCATTTGTGACTCCTATAGGGTGGGAGGTTACTAGCAAAGAACAAAATACTCAAGATAAATGTGCTCAAGCAACAGCTCCCCAACACAGCTCCTCTTGCCTAATACAACAACCCTTAAAGAACTTGAAAAAATTTGATCCTCTCAGTCTCTAGGGCATCCTAATACCCTGCTATTCCAAGCTGCTCTGCTGAGCTGAGCAGACTGCCAGCATTGGATATCTGTCAAAACTGCACCAACAGATTGCTTCTCCTTTCCCTTCACAATATGCTTTTGACCTGTTTAAAACCCAACTACAGCCAAGCTGCAGTGACTGGTTCTCCAGAAGTTATGTAAGGTAGGGAACAAATTATTTTTCATTTCAAAGGCAAGAAATGCAAAAGGAACAGATGAGTGGGATTTCTAAGCAGTGCCTAATACAGACAAAACTGAAGCGTATCCTCTCAGCTGAGAGTTTAACAACATGCTCACTTGGCTGAGACATGGAAATGCACTGCAAAAGTCACCAGTGTAAAAATGACCCCAGAGGATTTACAGAAGTGAAAGAAGCCAAAGTGGAATGCCTGGTGGGGTTCTGTCCAAGCAGGTCACCAGCACACTGGGAGGAGGAGGAGGAGGAAAACCCTACCAGGCAACTCCTGCAGCATCCAGGTACAGCCACATGCTTCCTCACAGCCAGATCCAGGATGCTTCCTGGATGAGGCATTTCTGTCACTTAATGCTGCAGATTAGGGCAGCCTGTGGCTGCCTTCACGTATGTACCAGATAAAGGTCTGCTTTTGTTGCTCTGCATCCATCTTGCACCAGAGCAGCAGCTCTGCAGCAGCTCTCCACTCCCATGCTGTTCAGCACAGCTTGTGACAAGTCCTGCCCAACGGCTCATTCTGGTTCTCGGCAACAAAACACTGCCTATTTGTTTGTGCATGGCTGCAATGATGGGATTTGCCCAGCTTTATGCCTTGAGCTTTGCCCTTCATGTTTCTGTGTCCATGACCTAATTAATGAGCACTCAGGTTTAAAGAGACATCAACTTTTGCATGTGTGACCATTCACAAATGCTCACCTGATTCCTTTGTCTCCCCATGAGCAACACACAGAGAACATACAACACCTCCAGCTTATACATAATCTCGTGCATGATCTTCATAGACTGTGGAAGCTGTGTTCGTGTTGAGGTGTTGGCCAATCCACTTTCATCAGAAGACTCTGAACAAGATGGCAAAGATGTGAGCCTGAGGCAGTTTCAACAGGAAAGGATTCGTTACAGTTATTACTTTTACACTCAAACACCGCAGATGTAAGACCAGCAAGTCTGCCTGAACCCTCTTCTCAACTAAAAGTATTGGCATACAACAAATAACCAATTTAAATTAAATGTAAGAGAAGAGAGAAAATATAGCTGGAACTTTGGAAGAGATAGTTTGATTTTTTTTAAACTATTTAAGTTTTCCATAGCAAGGTAAATGGCATCATCTACATAAAATAACTAAGATCACCTAATATGAATAACAGACTACTGCATCAGAAAGAACATAGCAGAAAAGGTAATAAAAACAGGAGTGAGATTATCAGAAGTATTTACTATTAGTCTACTTCCATTTCATACCTTAATATCAGTATACTTAGGCTACAGTTAAGTAATTTTCATAGCACTATGATATTGCTAAAGGAAGAAATTGGATATAACATACCACAACTGGAAGTACAAAACGTGAAAGAAATCATGCATGACACATGGAAAGTAAATAAGGACAGTGAAATTTGCAGGCTGCAGTTCAGAAAGGAGTTAGCTCTTTACACAACTCATAAGTAAGCCATGAACTGCCCTGCCAGAGGGTAGTGTGAATGTTTTTTAAACCCATGTGAAGAAACAGTCACTACACAAGAACATAGAGGAAGAAAACCATCAAAGGCTCAAAAGCACAGACACCACCTTTGACTCATAAATCCCTAAGCCACAAGCCACTGGAGACTGAGGCGGTATTCTGGGAAAGTATGCCTAGGTTTGCTTGCTAACTGATGTTGTGGGTCAAGAGCTGCCACTGGCCATGTTGCACCTCAGCAAAATCGCCTGTTTCAGACTACTAAGCATTCTCCAGTTTGCACCAAGATGACGTGTATAAAGGTATGTACAAGATGCTGCTGGAGCAGTCACATACTTCATTTTTTGTGTATTTTTAGAATTTTTATTAATTTCTACAAAACTAACAAAACTGGATAAAGAAGAAAGTTTCTAAAGAAGCACAAAAGCAAAGATTTAGATATCAAAATCTGGGGATAATTACTATTCCATTATTTAGTGCTTTGAGTTAAATAAGACATACACTGCATTTCTGTAATATTGAAGGGTGAAGAAACAAACCAGGTACTTGCTTTAAAGCCTTTTCATAAGTTTGTATTAACACTTCCATACACTCCCCTGGAACAACTTTTTTCCCACCAGCTAACTCACTTAATTTTGCTGGAACTACCTTTCCTTTCTAAAGAACGGGCCACTTGCTTGGTATGGAGTATATGGAATGAATTTCATCAGCCTAAGTTTTAGAGCAAATTCTGTTAAAGTCACTTACCTCAGACATGTGTTCTTGTCACTCTGGCGGAGATTAGTTCTGAGGATGTACAGTGTTACAGTGTTATAAGTAAGCATTACCTAGGTGTGCAAAGGGCGCAGTTTGCCCTGGAACGTTTCTTTTGCTAACTTTATCTCATGGAAATTAATCAGTGTTACATGAGAACAAAACAGGAGTCAGACCTAAACGCTGATATGTCAGTCTTTCATGCAAGAAAAGGGGAATCAATACTGGTTGAAAGGAAAAGCAAAAAATGGCAAATACTGAAGAAGATAAAATATGCATTAGCTAATGGTGAGTAGAGGAATGCAAGCCAGATACCTGTACTGCTCTGCTCTGCCTCTTCATTTGCCACTCTCATCAGTGCATCAAGCACAAGTGCATTGTCCAGCCAGGTATACCATTCTTCTAACTCCTGGAGGAAGCTGGAAGTACCCGTTGTTTCAGATACCTTCCGCGTTGCCAGTTTGCATAATCGCTCAATGAAGCCTGGAATATTCAGAAGCGTAGCTGAAAAAGAAAAATCATTTTACTATGATTCAAGATCACCAACACAACAGTCGTCAAATCCTCTATACTACCAGGTACCAAAACACCTGCATTAGAAATATAGGAAAGTACACAGAAGCAAATTCCATCTAGTTAAAAAGATCCAGAGATTGAAGAAGTTGGTGCACTCTCCTATTAAGGACTTGAAGAGAGTGTACATACCCTAGGCATAGTTCAATCAGGCTAAACTGGTCTATGCTGGATTTACACTGGATAAAAAACAGTTCTGTCCTACTCAAACTGCTTGTTTCTGGACAATTCCCTTTCACTAGCACTGCTGTCTTCCAGCCCACAGTGAGTTAATATCAAGAAACCGATCTGGCTGAAAGTTAAGCAGACAGAAATAAAGCAGCAGCCCTCAGAAGGGCCAGCTCCACCTCCTCCCTCCTTTGTGTGATGCCACCTCCTTCATTTTGTCTCCTGTAGTGTTTGTCTCATAGCAAACTGAACTAGCTCACTTCAGACTTTAGACTGTTAAGTATTAGTTTCCTGAACTAGTTCATTGCAGAACAGGAGGGGAGCACATAACGGCAGCCCCAAGTTAGAGGGCTGTAATTGTTGTGGAATTGCACCCTTAGAAAAGGCAGAAGTCACTGATCTACAAAATCTTTGGGGGGGGCTTACAGGGTGCTAGGAGGTGCAGTTTGTCCTGAAGTTTTCACAGAATGACTTAATTACAGGACCTGTTTATTATATACACATGGCTAAGTCTTCACACTTGCACATAAAGTAGAAAAGGACAAAGAATTTAGCCACAAATACTATGTAAAAGAGTTGCAATTCTGCCCACTGGTACCATCTTGGGAAGAATAAGCTCCCTAATAAAGATTTTAAAATGGAATATGCTTTTCAGTCTTAGATGCAGTCTCTAATTGTGCAAACAAAAAATGGTTAGTTAAACATTTGCTTGGCTAAGTTCAGCTCTGCAGGATCCAAGCTTATTCAGTTCAACTAATTTAAATTAAACTTTGTACCCACACCTACATATACTTGTGCATTGCTCCTTACAAGCAAGCTCTGGCAATCGCACGGCAGAAGACAATATACCCCCCTTTAAAGTTTCTCAGCTTCTGCCTGCCATATTATGCTATCCATCTTCCAAGTGGATGCTCTAGAGCTGGCAGCGGTTACAAATGGAGCTTTTTTGTTCATGGCTAATGCAGAATGTTAGAAGATGGGAGAAATGGCTCCAAAACGCCTTTTTGTGCATCTTGAAATGGTTTCACCTGGGCCTACGCAAATGTCTGCTTCAGAAGCTCAAAAGCTTTTCAGTATATTAAGAGCTGAAAACAGCAGATTCCACCTTTAAGGGTATTTTAATTTAAATGTCTTGCCTAGAAGATTGAGTATGAATTTAGGACTTCTGTATCTGAGCAAGGCTCCTGCATCTGTACTCAGCAAAATAAGAAAATCTGCACTGTGCCCACAGTTAAAGTTTAGACTAGACCCATAGATTTCAAAGGCTGGTGTGGTAAGGGCAGGTAACGTGACTAACAAACACACTTTCCTTGTTGATGAAGACATACATCCTGCTCATGACAATGCCAGATAAAAATCAGAGAAAGAACTGCTCTGACAGCAACTGTGATGGTTGTAGAGATTTAGTTCAGGAATTCGTACATTAAGGAAGACATGAAATTACTGAGAGCTGCTAAAGGGAAGGCCATGGAAGCGACCCAGAAATAGTAAACAAATCCAATTATTTTAAGCTATTCAGTTGAAACGACAGAACTCAACTCACCTAATTACTACCTACATGTGAAACTGAAAGCTACAAAGCTTCATTAACAGAAAAGACTGTATCTAGGAAACTGTTCAAAGAAACAGAATAAAGACAAATGCTTTGTAAGACAGAATGCTTACAGTATCCTCTAAAAACATACACTACAGATCTGAGGTTGAGAAAAAGGAAATTTTACACTGTTGTGATTCTTCTGCATTTGTTCACAATGCAAGGATTACCTTGATTAACTTCAGCTCGAGAAGGTCCCAAGTTTTTTTTCTGCTGGGCATTTTTGGCAAGAAGCGTGTGCTTGTCATCGCTTCCTGTATCAAGTTCAGAAATTGTGACGGCAAGGATCCTGCAGAAGTTCGCAAGCTGTTGCTGATCAAAACTGGATACAAGGCTCGCAAGATTGGGAATATCATCCAGTTGTATCATTTCCTGGAAAAGGCAATATAAACTAAGTCGTGCATGATGTTCAATAACAGAACACACAACACAGACTGAAAGCTTCATCTACAGCTCCTCCCTGGTGAGATCTGTGTTATTTCAATGTTAGTAAAAGAGAAGCAAACAGGCACTGACAAGTGAAGAGTCTGAAAACAGCTCTGAATTTACAACTGGTGTCACTTACGTTTATTAACTCCAGAAACATATACATCCATCCTTTAAAGACTTTAAGGACTCTGCATGTAAGTCAAATTTGGGGGCTTTTATTTTCTAATCATTTAACAGATCACTTGCATGTAGATATTAAAGTTTCAAATTTGTTTTCTGCTTGTCTGTAGTCTCTTAGAGGCTTACAGATGAGAACCAACTCCTAGCTTATTCCCCCCCCCTCACTCTTTTTCATCAAAAGATATAAAAATGATGTTGAAACCAGTTTCCAGCAAAAATGTTTACGTTCAGATAAACTAAGCTTGTTTCCTACTTTGGAAGTACAATATCCTCAACTTTACTCCGAAAAAAACAGTAACAAGCTACAGGACCCTGACCCTCTTCACATGATGTACATAGATACATTTTGTTGACAGTTTTCTCAGGGTTATGTCTCTGATGTTTTATTTGCACCACATCAGGGTACTAAGCTGTAATGACATCAGCAAGCATTACAGTACAAGTTCAAAAACCTAGAAGACCTCACTGCCTGTTCCCCCGGCCTACAGCAAACAACCTCTAGTAGTCTGAGAGATGACAAAACCCAAGGTAAGAGAGAGAAGCACAGGAAGGTTTCCAGATGTCAGCAAGACTACTGAAATAGCTGAAGTGTAATCAAAAGGAAAGATGAAAAAATGAATGTGCATAAATTCCATTTTCTTTATTAGAAATACTGGCTGTACTTTAACGAAAGCTAGGCACCCCCCCCATCATCCTCTGCAAGCTATGCAAAAGCATACAAGTATGATACCACATACATAATTTGGCTTCCATCTGAACTGTGATTAACGTTAATTATCAGCGTAACCAGTCATGCTTCAAACAAGCTAAAGAAGTGAGAATGCTAGCTTAGAGCATTATTTTCACCAACTCTTCAAAGAAACAGCAACATTTCCTCCACTTGCCTGAAAGCCACAAAAAAATAAGAAACCAGTAACAAACCTTTTTTACTCCCAAGATATCTTCAATGAGCGTTGCAGTTTGCAGGAATGTCTTTTTGTTTGTCATAAGTGTAAACAGGAACAGCACAAAGTCATTTCTTTCTGCCAATCGCCTTGTGACTCCTTCCGTCTAGAAAGCAACAAGAAGCACACACAGACCCAGAGTCAGAGCCCACCTTGACAAGTCACGTTACAGGCATATGCAGAACAGTTTTAAGATGATGTATGATCAAATCAGCTGTTCCTGAAACCAGAAAACATTGTGTTTATGGTGACCAAAACTGACTCCAATCCGGCTTGCAAAAGCTACAGGCTCCAGGATGAGAGCCTTCGTCTCAAGGCAGAGTTGCTTACTTGCTTAAATCAAGAGTAAACATTGCATGCCTGAAAATATGTCAGAGAGGCTTGCCTCTAGCTCCCCATACAAATTATAATCAGCTCCATTTTATAGTATGCAAATGAAGTCCTCAGATTCCTCCTAAACTGTTAGCATTGCTCTCAGGACCAAGCTGGGCAGAGACTGAGCAACCAGAATCAAGAGTCATCCTTAATGAACTCAGTGATGACCACAATAGTCATGCTAAAACACGCTAAGGCATGACTTTTGGGTTCATCACAGAGTTCATTAAGGCTAGCTTTCACACTCTGATCTCTGCTGACAGCAGGGACAGTCTTTTCTGGAATTAAATGTAACTTAAAACTACATGCTCAGTGCTTGCAAAGTTGTCTAACATAGCTCACTTATCACCAGTGCTCACAGAACTAGACTAGCTTAGATACTTCCTGAATATTTACAGACAAGCATAAGAACAGTTAATGTCGCACACAAAAGATTTCTGTGATCCTGAACATTTCTCATTCAAGCGAGCAGTAATAACGAAGTGAATCAAGTCAACCAGCAGCTAATCCAAAAAACTGCAAACTTGTTTCCTAGCTATAACACTATCCACAGTTTGGAAAAGTTGCATTACCTCTAGTCTAAGGAAAAAAAATAAAATCATGTAAGTCAAGTAAATGGTGTTGTTTCCTCTGTTCTCCTTCCCATCTGTACATAGATACTTAGTACTCAAACTCTAGAGATAAGGTTGATGTCTTTGGAAGAGCTCCAGTCCAGTGACTACCTTCTTGTTTGTTTTCTTTTTTTTTTCGTTAAACAATGCTCCCTAGGTTATGACATAATAAACTATGTGATTAAGTAAACAATGCTGAGGATGTTCCCTGGGAGCATAATCAGAGGTGTGCGTTTCTAGCTCTCCATTAAAATTCTGAAGCTATTTCAATAGCTGGCACTGATCTGCCATCAATTCACAACTGGACTGCTATTCAACATATGAAGAATTTGCAGGATCGAACTTAAGAGTTTGCCAGCACTGTTACTGAACAAGATGAGCTGTAGCTTGGGTTAGACTGTGGGCATCTATTTCCAGTTTCAAATTAGGCTTGAACACAACAAAAGCTGACATGGCTTTCCTATGGGAACACAGATACACACAGATCCAGAGTTTAAGCTTGACAACGTGCCTAAGAAAACATAAAATATTTGAATAACAATCCAAAATATAGGTTGGTCCTGTATTTAACTAAAGGAATTGTAATGAAACGTTTCAGAGTAGGTTTAAGTTATGTTTAAAAGACTCTGTCTGTTGTCTTGTCAAGTATAAAACAATCACATCACATATAAAACATAACCAGCAGACGTACTGGTCAAGCCAGAAGAACACTTTTTCATAGCAGTTGTACTTACACATATACACGTGTTGTACAGTATGCTTAAACAGTCCTTGATGAGGTCATCGCTTACTGCAAAGGAGAAAACAGACATTCACTAGCCTTATGTTGACAAGGATCATTGATGTCCACAGTAATAGCTACAAAATGAGTGAGAATTTCAGGCTAACTGCTAGCTTGGATCATATCTACAAATGCCTTAGAGGATAAAAAACAGAGGAAGAATCATTCTGTATCTGCCCTGTTCGCTTGCTTTCTTCCAAAACTACTACTCACCACTACCTAGGACTGCAGACAGAGGTACCTGAGGTCTAGTGCACTTCTTAGTCACACACAAGAGACAATTAAAGGGTTTGTAAATGGCATTTTAGGAGAGGAAAGAAATCATAAATCAACCCAAAATTTGTCAATAGGAAAAACTGCTGAGAGGTATTAGTTACAATTATTAAACATGAAAAGAAGTCAGTCTTTAGTTCATGTAGGTGTCTCCAAACAGCATCAGGAATTGGTAGAAAAGCTTTCAACATGATTTATTCCAGCATTTTAATAATTAAAATGTATTTTCAGTATGAACATAGAACAGCTGCCTCGAGCTCAACTTCAAGTTACTTCACCTTTGAAGTTCCCTGGCTGACAGGCATGGCATATACCATGACATCTTCTTTCCTCAGAAGGGTTGAAGGGAACCAGCAGAATCACAGACAAGAAATGGAAGCACTAAACTGAAGCTGCTCCAGCAGGAAAGTTGTCCTGAAACTACTGCTCCCCATTAGCAAGTTCTCTTTATAACAATTTGGAAATTACTAGTCACTATGACTAGGTCAGGAAAACAGCATACTTTTCATTATCTCACAATCTCTGTAACTCCTATTACATAAATGACGTTTTGTGGCTTATTGTTAATAATTGTTAACAGCAGCTATAGCCACAGTAAGATGAAAAATTTCTAGTGACTACAGATTCACTGCACTGAGAAAAGTTATGCTGACAGCATAAATACTCCCAAGCTGTACTTTGCAGCAGGTGACTATCCTAATTCTCAACATGAATCAGTACTACAGAGAATAAAGAAACCAACGATTCATTTCGGAACAGGAAATCCCTGGTACGGAAGGAAAAGAGAAACAGAAAAATAGAATAACCCCTGTTTCAAGAAGGGTACAAGGCAAGAACAAGAAAAAAAATGTAGCACATCTATTTACTTACTTTTTTGTTTCTTTTTCTGTGTCATAAGAGTTGGTCTCATGAGAATTTCTACTAAAAGCTGTAAAAACAATAGATAGAGAATTAAGGGAATAATCATTGGGATACAAATAACCAATTAATTTGTCAGTGACAAATCCAAACTTAGTCCCATCTCTGCTGAAATCACTCAGATGAATGATGAGAGTTCTACAATCAAAAACCCAGCGGTGTCAAAATTACATTCACAAAAAATAGTTGTATTTACCCTGCAGAAAGAATAACATTTGTATAAAATAGTCTCCCACTGGTAAGTTTTTAAGAACGTGAGTCTGCAAAGAATGTAATTTCACATGTGTCCAGATAACATCGAGGATGACTACCACACATCTCCCAAAATAATGAATCTTTAGCAATAGCCTGCGAAGAGATACAGATTTTGCAAAAGCTCTCCCTAAATCTTGCTGGACTTCAAAATATATTGGTGTTAGACAATCCTTGGAGAGGGCTTTCTTCAGACATCCTACTGAAATTGCAACAATATGCAGCAAGAAGTGCAAAAGGCCAAAGGCAGAAAGAGAACAGGTGAGAGGGTGCCTCACTTATCCCAAAAAACAAACAAACAAAACCAAACCAAAAAAAAACACTAATTGAGTTATGAGATCGTATTTCTTGGAACAGGCTTGCATTCATGTCCAAAGTCCATAAGGCTCGTGTATTAATTCACATGCTTTTACTCTCAGGCAGTATTTTACAAGAATTCATACAAAGGAATGATGCACAAATGTGCTTTTGTTCTTCCTTGATGTAAAGGTTGTCCGAATCTGAAAATATCTACACAAACACGCTATCACTCATTATAGCGTGATAGTACTGAGTACACTGCAAATCTAGCATCTTTCAAAGTTATTCATGCTTCATGGTTTGAAATATTGCAACACAGAATCAGTACTAATTGCCTTTCACGTCCTAAAGCAGGACTTTCAAAAACACCTACCACTGGCTTCTACCACTACCTTTACCCAGATTAAACCACTTGTACCAGCCAAATCTCTTGCCACAGTACCAGGTAATTATGAACCAGGTATCTGATGTTTATATTCAGAAAGCTGTTACCCAAGAAAACTAAAAAAAATAATAATAATCAAACAAAAACCAAACCACCAAAACACTCCCTCCAACAATCAAAAAACCCAAACATATGTACTCATTTAAATATGAAACAAAGTCATTTTCTGTGCATTCTTACAGTAAAAGCACTTCAATGGAAAGTATCACTATCTCTGTTTAAAAATTAAAAGTATTATTTTAAGCATTTTCATACTATGTTCTAAATTGCTTGTGTAGCTGAAGAATTTTGTTCTCAATTGACAGGATACCACCAACTAACCCAGTGTTGTTTCCAAAATAGTATATCCTAAATAGACGTTTTATTGAGTTAAGGGCCCGCTAGGTGTAACAAGAGAGAAGTAGCAAAGAGACTGCTAGACACAAAAATAAAGTCCATCAGTCCCCTGAAAAACACAAATCACACATTTCTAATGAAAGCTAAGATCCCAGTGTCTGTCACCATAACAGTGAGCAAACTTGGGTATTTTTGTAATGTCGAAGTACAACAAATAAACAAAAAGATAAATTGCCAAAACATCTATAAGTAAACCTAGCAGCCCTGCTTAAAAATTTTTCCAGATAAAGTAGTGCACATTGCATGCCAGCAATAAACACACAACCTTGCTAACAGTGCACTAGTGTGCTTAAAAACAAACACATATCCTTCAGTGAAGGATCCTTCAGGAAGCGTAATTCCCTGCGCTCTAGTACTGACAGTAGTATTTAATCTTACACCTAGAAATCATTTGAAACTGTTTAAGACCCTACAGATCTTGCCTCTCAAGTTACAAGCAGACTACCTGAAGAAACAATCAGGTCTTCTATATAACATGAAAAAAAGCATCTCGCTTTTGATGATGTAATACATTGGAAAATACACCTTTTTTCACATTTTGATCAACTGAAATAGGCATGATTGTAATGTTAAAAATCAAATCGGTAAAATCATCCTGTAGCTTGCATTTAGAAGCTTCACGAGTCTCAAAGATGTCATTTACAGATTTATCAGTGGTGTGACCATCATGCAGAAATCTCTTCATCTTTGGAAAAAAAACAAAACAAAACAAAAACAAACAAGCCACACTTACGTCAACTCCTCCAAACAAGTCAAACGTGTACGTATTTGGGAAAGTGGACTCTTGAGCAGCTTTTCTATCTTCTGTAACAAATGCCATGGCTTCCATTGAAAGAAGTGGAGAAATTTCCTGCACGCAGTTAAAAACAACAACAAAAAAAGATTCACAAAAAAAACTATTCATCGGTATAAACACAACTGTCTCAGACAATCCATATGATCTACCGACTAATCAATTACATGCATTTCTAGCTCTTATTTACATCCAATTCACAGGTACTATCATACAAACAATTTCAAAAATCACAGTTAGTAATCATGCTAGCCATTAAAGAAAGTAACAACAACAATAACACCTGGATTCCAGGAGAACACAGCAGACAATACCTTTAAGATGCTTTGGCACTGGGAGAAATCGCTGTTTGGGTGGCTATGTTCATACAGCTTTTGCAACAGTAAGGGAATCCCATTCCATTTTGCTTGTTTATCTCTTTCCTTTAACAAGGCCTCTGTGATCTGCAACAAAGGACAAATATAATTCCAACGTGTCCGGTGCGTAACACCCAGGAAAACAACCTGTCCATAATACCAATATTGGAATATCACAGAAAAATCACGTCTTGTAGACAGCACCATCAGAAAATGCACTACCTCTTTCCAAGCAGCAATCTATCCAGGACTGGTAGCAGCAGAATTTTACAGGTGGTCAGCATATCTTAAGTAGGACAGGGTTTACAGCAGATGTTAGCATTTAGAATACTTAGTCTCGTTACATATTTTTATATTGATCACATTTTTAAATGGAAACACGTTCATCTCCAAGTAATTCTACTCGTATACCTCTGATTGACAGGTCACTGAAGGAGGAAATTGGTGACCTTGACCCTATCAAAAATGGCAGTAGACTGAAGTACAGAGCACACACTGAAGACAGAAAGACTTCACTACTTGTTATGTTCAGCCTGTAATGAGTATTTCCTCAGCCAAGTCTCTGAAGCCATTATTGGTCGTAGCAATGACCCAAACCACTAAGATTTACGAGCACGGTCCTGAGGAATGTATCAATACCACAATGAGAATTCCCTCTGGAGTCCTGGGCTGGTTAGAAATGGAGACCGACAGCCAAATCAGCAGGAGAACGGCACTGGTGTTAACAGCTGGGAAGCAGGCTGCAATCCTAAGAACACCTTAGCATTTGCTACTACATTTTGCAAACTTCCTCCAATTTTCCTCTTCCTCTCCTAAATATAAAAAAACCCTCAATATTCACCACAATGTTTTACATCTAAAAAACGTCAAATAGCAGCACAAGACTAATGAATAGTCTGCTTAGAGCATCGAACAATCTGCAGCGGGCATTACAAAGCCTGAGCTCTGCCAGGTTAATTCCAGCAGATGCTCTAAAGGAGGAATTCTTCATTCAAGTTCCCAATCCAGTTAATGTTAACAAAAATTTACCCCCTCTCCTTAATTCTTAACGAATTCCTTAATGAACCTCCTCTTCACCACAGGTACCGAGACAAACCTGAAGTGGGGATTTATCCTTGTACAGAAAGGTAAGGCAGATGACAATAATTACAACCAGCAAGATTTCTGGCTGGTTTTACAAAATTTTGATATGCCTTCCAAATAAAAATAAAACAACAACAAAATGCCAATCCTTGGGCCAGCACGACTGTATTTCAACACAACACCGGTGAATTTTCTCTTACTCCCAGAGCTACACTTGTGAGCTGCTCTCCCTCTGGGTCAGTCACTCCCCCAGCCCTTCCCTGGTTAACTGCATTGTTTCCTTCCAGCCTGCTTAAATGCTCATTGTTAATAGTTAACAGCCAGGAAATCTCGTTCCTTATTGTTTCAGCCAAGACATCCTTCTCAGCTATACCTCAGTGTACAATTGCAAAGGGCCATTCAATTCCTGATTAGACAATTATACGCAAATATACTCCAGTTTCTGACTGAGAATTTAACCCTTTTCTCTGCTTACAAGACAGTATACAGGAAGGCCAGACCACTGATGCAAGCACATGAAAATCTCAGCCTGACACTAGCTCCTACAGGTCCTCTCCCGTCTTAGCTTCCCAGATACTTAGGGCCCTTTACCTGATCAAATGCTCAAACTGGTACTTTAAGAATTTCAGGGCTCTTAAGCATCAGTTTTTCTTGCTACAAGGAGTGACTGAAGCAGTATGAGCAAGCCTGGCATAAAACACTCTCTCCAGTTTTACACTTCTCTCTAATTTCTGACTTCGGAATAAGAGTCATCAACCAGCATTGCTGGAGAATGACGCAGCGCTCCTTCTACGGAGGCCGTTCTTGCAAGAAATGGCAGGACAAAACCAGAAAGTCAAAATGGCTTCGCGTCATTTGGTCTGTGAGTAATGGGTCAGCTCCTTTGAAGTCACAAATCCCCAGTTCTCCCTGTAACACCCAGCACAGAGAGCGCGAGGAGCTCTGCCACTACCCCATCCCCAGCATGGGAGGAGCGCACAACCCCACGAGCTGCAGGACGAACCGGATTAATTGCTGGGTAAAGTGCAAAGAACGCACAGCAAAATGCCAGGGAAAGGATCCAACTATCCGGCTCCAGCTGATGTGGAAGATACCACAGGCAACAATGACGTGAGCAGGCTGCCGCCTGAGGTTCCAGTAGCGCAGCACAGAATTCAGCATCCAAACGCTCTCAGAAGAGGCCAAAAGCCCTTAAGCACTATTAAAACTTTGTCCTGGGCTTAATACTGCATTTGTTAATCACACATACACACTTTTTGGTTTAGGGCAGGATCTATGGCCGTTTTCATTTCCATACTAGCAGGTCTTCCTCTCCCCATCCTGGCCTCTGATATGCAACCACTTGTGCTGGTCTGCAGAAAACTTCCAGACCTGAAATTCTGAAAGACTGAAGTAAATGTTTCCTTGCTCTCATCTTCTTTTAACCGCTTTCAAAAAAAAGTTTTTCTTTCTCTTGATTTAATACCCGTCTTTGGTTTCATTGCAAGCTGCAGCTTGCGGTCCTTATGAGGCTACCCTGGCTCTGAGTATTTCCATTGTGGCGGGGCGGTATTTGCCAACGCAAAGATTTTTGGATTCTGTGGAGGGATTCAAATTCAATTAAACTGTATGGAGCTGTCTTTCTCTGCAACCATTTTGGTTAAGATCTGCATCTCATGATTTCTGTAATAGCAGCGAGTCACCAGTTTTCATTTACAAGCAAAGTCGGTTTCCTTCTTGCTCTCCTTTTGGGCAGACTTTAGTGAACAGTCATCAAAATTAGCAGCGGGTCTTTCATGGCCCCCTTCCCTCTCCAATATTTTTTTTCGGTCTCGTCCAAATGGGATAAGTCCAATCCAACACTGATCTTTCAGAACTTTTCTTCACTCACTGAGTAGCTGTGAAGAAAACCTCAGAGATCCTGCATGCAAAGCCCGTGAAGTTAGATCCCACCTAGCGAGGAGAAGGTTGCAGAAGCCCAGCTGGAAACAGCATCAATTAAAATAAAAGGTCTACCCAAGGATGGTTGTAGGGGTTATGAGTTGTCATGCCTTACTGGCATTGGAAAAAGACGACAAAGTATCAATTACTGGGAAAACAAAAGAAACAGCATCAAAACTTCCCTACCACCCACATACAGTTCACCAAACTGGTACAAACACCCGGACAGCGCACATTTCTCAGAAGTTCACCGTAACTCATCCAAGTTCTGAACCGCAGCCCGAGGCACGCGGGATGGCGTGTTACGGCTCTCCCGGAGCAGTTTTGTTCCGGGCAGGCCTGAGACGAGGCGGCACGCACCAGCTCAAGCCCGAGCACCGAGCTGCCAAACCACATCACGTCAAGCATCCCAAACGGCCCGCGCCGAGCCAGCTGGATGCCGGAGGTTCCCAGCCAGGCGAACGCGTCCCAGCCACGCTGCTGAAGCCATGGCAGCTTGGTGGTGCTGGAAGGGCCACCGAAGGCTTTGGAGCGGATTTAAGGACAGAGTTGAAATGCACTGTCCTGCCCACCCACCGCTGCAAGGCAGAGCACACGGAACATTTTCCCTTCAGCCTCTCCCAAGGGCTGCAGCCCACCATTTCCCAGGAGATTATTCCAAAGCCCGACAGCTACAGTAGGAATATTTTCCCACTGCAGAGTTTAAATAGATTTTTGTGTGTAATTTTTCCTCGAAGTATACAAAGTACTCAACAACGAGACTGTAGACAAATCTACCTGTTTTCCATTTCTTTTTATTCCTCCTGTGTCAGAAATCCTTTAAAACGCCCCAGCATCCATTAGCAGTTTCTAATGGTCAACACATAATAATGGACAACACTCAAACCTTCAACAAGCCATATGCAGTTCTGTGCTAAGACTTACCCAAACCCATGCCCTGATGGGTTAAGTTCCCCCTTCCTTTCTCTCCCCCCACTTGGCTACAGCCCTGGCTGCTGCCGCTCCCACGCAGGACGCTGCAGGCACAGCCTCGCTGCTGCTCGGTGCCCGTGCACGTGGCCAAAGCTGCACTGCGTGCCGAGACATTTGTTACTGGCCTCGGATCTCTCCAAGTTAGGATTGCTTCAAAGTCTCTTCTCCTTCCAGCAAAGACTTTCTTTTTTATTTGCGTTCCTCCTCTCTGATCGTTTTCATTGCCCTACAAAGCAAACCCTTATTTTCGCTAACCTTGCCTCCACCGCTTTTCTAAGCTGCGGTCAGTGACACATCTCCGTGTCTTCCCACGGACGCTGGCAAACTGAAGGCCCACGAGCACACGACACTAGCTCCAGAAGCACCATGAGCCAGCCCCTTTGCTCTCCAGAGTAAGGTAACAGTTTTCTAATAAAATTGTATCTTTATTTCACCCTTCAAAAATTTCACTGCCTCACTCAACACTCGCCACGAGAGTGTTTTAACTGTTTTCTGCGAGGTTGATCTTTGAAATGGAAAAACTAGTTAACGTGGGTGTCCAAGATTCCTTTACACCACTGAAGGATTCATTCCAGGACAGATTTTACAGCCAAGACATAATTTGTATTTTTGTTGTTATTGTTGTTGCAATTGTGCATTAAGCTAAGACTGGAAGTTTCCTAAAAGGAAAAAAAAAAAAAAGAAAAAGAGGAGAGCAGAATTTCCATTCCCAGTATGATCATTCTTCACGATCTCTCGTGAAGTGCACATTCAAATGTTCTGAAAGTTTAAGAGGAAAAAGAGGAACAAGATTATAAATCTCGTGAAACATGCAAGCACGTGGCCTCTATGTACTTTTAACAAAATCAAAGCCTTTCTATACCCTTTCCACCAAACCTTTTAGGCTGCACCTTTATAAAACAGGAAAGCAGTATTTGTGCAATTAAATATTTAATTTTCCTCAGAACAGTAATAACTTAGGAAGTCGTCTCTGAAACACTGCCAGGAAATGATTATTCAGTATTTCGGGGACTGCCCAGTTATTTTGGTTTTTTATTATATTTTCCTTCCCAGTCACTAAAAAAACGTGCATCTGGCTAAGTCATCTCTTTGCTCACGTGACTTTTCACAAAAATGCCTAGAACCAAGGCAGCCCCCACCCCGAATTTTCATGTTAACACATCAGCATACAGAAATACAACTTCAGGCCGATGCAGTGATTCTGGAAAGTGTTTTAAGGGAGAAGCACTCAACTGTCACCCTGCAGCTGCGGGATGGCAAATGCTGCCAGATGTCTGCCAGGTCTTTTGCACGTAGCTCCGAATGAGAACGTGCCAGAGGCCCCACACTTATTTCCAAAAAGAAACTCTGCGCAGGTGGTATTAATGTGGCGAAAATCCACACAAGAACCCCCATTGCCAGCCTCCCTCAGGCTCCGAGATCCCTCAAAGCACGGATCAAGCTTCCCATCACTACTGCTTCTCCAAAGTACGGACCAAGCCTGCCACCCCGAAAGCAGGGGATGAACCCTAAGGGATGAACCCAGAGGTGCTGTGTCCCAGGACAAGCCCTGCTGCAGCTTCTAGCCAGGTGTAAGCTTCCCCGCGATCCCCGAAGTCGTGCTCCACTCGCTGTCCCTGCAGGAAGAGCTGGCCTACCGAGACAGAACAGATCTCAGGAATCTCAAAAATCCACAATTCTTTCCGAGAGCAGAACGGCTCCAAAGCAGATCTTCAGCGGTTCTTCAGAACCACTAGGGAATTTACTGAATAGGCTACTAGTGTTTGTTTTGATGACCTTATGCTCAGAGAAAAATAAATCAACAAATATGTAAAATTATATTAACTTTTCAGTGATCGCTCTTTCCTTGGAACTTCCAAAGTGTTTTTTTTTTTTTTTTTTTTTAATTCATTTTGAAAGAAAACAAAACCTGTAAGGATAACTAGGAAAAGGCAGAAGCAAGGAACTATCACTTCTGCAACAGTTTTCTTCCCACTCTTCTTTAGTCAAGCAAAATAACATTACCAAAGTCTAACACTGCCACTTTTGAACATTTCCAGTGTATGACAGAGCTCTGGTCCCTGTTACATAAAAAGCACGTCCAGGCTTTCCAATACTAGCTAGCTGTCCTCTCCTCAAGAGCTGTAAGCCTGCTAAGACCCATACAATTAGAGCTACTAAAGTGGATTATATTCACGTGAATGTTTGTTGTTGTCGTGGAGAAGAAACAAAATTGATTAGAAAACAAAATATGTTCTGGGATTTGGAGGGAAACTACTACAGACAAGAGATACTCTATAATGGTAGGAGTTGGAAATGTGAATAAGGTGGAAAATGTTCTCCTTTCACAGAGGGATTTTTCAGAGCAGTTAGGGACTACACTGCTAAGGGAAGCCTGTACTCCTAGGAACAGCAGATCATGAAATACAGCTGGAAAAATGGACTCTTTTTTCCATTCTGATTGTTTCAGCTAAGCCTTGGCAATCCTGAGAGTGCGAGACCAGTGCTGGCGATCTGCTCTTGGGACCGCACCAGAAGCATGCTAATTTGCCAGCAAATCTCTGGCTAATCCGTCATTATACTGCTCCTCTACAGGGATTCACATAGCTGCACCTAAATATCTTCTGGTTTCATGTCATCTGCATGCTTTTCGCAGTTGGCTTGCAGCAGATGAACACTGTGCCCTCTTGCAAAGGGGATGAAGCCTTGCTCCGAGCTTGATCAGATGAACCAAAATGTTCCTTTGCCTTCACGGAGCCACAGCATAAACCCCGTCACGTCTTCCTTACAGCGCCTGCGTGCACACAGCACAGCTGTGCCAGGACAGGCACCACAGACCAGCCAGCTCACAAGCAGTAGCTTTCCTTATTAGAAAAGGTGTGTCACTTCTGGAAAGTTGGCCTGCTTCTAGTTTACCAGTATCTGAAAAGCCCCTTTCACTTGCTCCGTACTCAGCACTAGGGCAAACCTTGATACGACGTTACACGATCTGATACCAGTGACTGATGCTTGCATCCAGGGCAGCAGCAATATGGCTAAAATGGATGTATGAATAGATAACAGCAATGTCTACTAAAACTTGTTTTATCCATCAATCTTCTTAATAATAATGCAAATAGAACAACCGGCAAGAAAGCCATGACTTCTGGTAGGTGAGCACAGCAGGAACACGACAGAGATCCAGATTTTGGAGGTTTAGCTTGCTTCAAAACTGCCAGACATTCAGGTGGCTGTTGTTGTCCAAACTATCTTCACGTCCTTGTAAGATCAGACTGATGAATTTTCTGATATAGGCCTGTCAGAATTATCCTCACCATTTCAAGAATGAGCCCCCCGCTTTCCTCATACTAAAATGGATTTTGAGATCACCTAAAATTAGTACTCAAAGCTTCATTAAAAAACAGACAAACAAAAAACCCAACTCCGCTGTTGCCCACAGAAGAGTACTAATTGCCTCCCGGAGACCAGATGCTGAAATAGCGACATATTGCGGGAGAAGAGGACTCCGATGGCAGGCACCATGACACAGAATGGTGTTTCCCAATCTCTCTGAAGTACGATCTTGAAGAGTTTCTCCTCTCAGAGGCAGCCAGAGGTGCAGTCCGTGTGGCTTGCAACTCAAAACTCCCCTGCAAAGAGCAGTAAGGCAGAACTGGAAGGACATTCTCCTGACTTGTTCTTGGAAACTTGATCTGCTCTCAGGCTTTTTAGGAGCAAATGAGCTGAGAAACTTAAGCAAGGGCTCCACGCTGCTACTGAGGAGTCAACAGGAGGAAAACTGTTAACATCTTGATAAAAATAGAACTTTAAAAAAGAAAGTACCCCAAACTGCCTGGTAGTTCTTTAAAAGTTACATCAAAGTGTTCTATATTTAGATCTTCTACAAACAAAAAGCTGCTTCGAGGTAACAGTACAAAGACAATTCACGAAGCTGAAAATCACTCAAGGAGTTGATTTTTCCCCCTCAGCCTAAGTGATTTAAAAATGCATTTCTGCAGCATTTATGAAGCACTGGGAGCCCCAGGTGTCCGAGCTTCTCTCAGTGCAGCACAGTGGCACTGAAATTTATAAAGCAAAACAAAAACAAAACCACCACCAAAAAAAAAAAAACCCATGCAACAAAATCCACCCCAAACTTGGGCCTTAGGAGAAGGAGGACGTAACTGGCCGAAGTTTCCTTGATTTCTGTGAAAGCCCTGCCACTTGCTTCACCAGTTGTTTCAAACAATTTACAAAAGCCCCGAATTAAAACACAGTACCACTGCGCTTCCCGAGCAAAACAAAGCCCAGAGAGGACGCAGCAGCCTAACACCTTATGCTGGTGCACAATATTGTTACAGGTTTATTTGACTTAAATCGCTATGGGAGCGAGCAAGACTGGCATGTTAGTGAGCCTACCTGCCACTGCATCTGCCTGCCCTGCGAAATACATTCCTAAAACAATCCCACAGAAGTAACTTTGTGTAAAATAGGGAGTAACAGGGTTAAATTCAAGCAAATGATTTGCTTTACCTGAAGCATTAACCAAAGCGGTATCTGAGCAAGCAATACAACCCGGACAAGAGAGCAGTTAAAAATCACCTCCTGCTCTTCTGCCTACCTCAGCTACAGGTATGGACGCTTATTTGGCTGAGCAAGTCTCCTCTTAGCAATTGCTCCGAATCCTTGTTAATCAAGGAAAATACTCTTTTGTCGGTACTAATGAAAACTACTTACAGAAATCCCTTTTATTTTTATCCCATTTCAACCCTTTTAAGATACTTTAGCTCAATAAATCACCACCAAAACTTATCTTTTATCCTATCTTTATCCTTTGTGCTTCAGCTTCCAAGTCTTTGCACTATTTCACATTTAATCTTTAAAATAAATGCCAACTGTTCTTTGTAAGAAGAAACGAGTAGTCCGGTATCTACGAGCAGCTTCTTAAAAAAAGCTACATAAGAAGTATAGGTTCGCAAGTTGATTTCATTTCTCAGTATTTCCCAACATCCTCAACTGGGAAAGATGACGATTTTAAATAGACCTGGAACAGTTTCATGGAAAACCACCAGCAAAAAAAAAAAAAAAAAAAAAAAAACAC
>VXAA01007387.1:1552841-1566153 GCA_013399115.1 Anseranas semipalmata
GTCGCGGAGCGCGCCGGGAAGGAGGGGGACGTAGCGCGGGGGGGGCCGGCGGCAGGGCTCGGGGTGCCGCTGTTCGCCGCCCCGCGGTAAAGGCTTCGGCCCCTGGTATAACCTTGTGATGCAAACCGCAGGGTTTAGGCTGCCAGCCGGTGCAAACGAGCGCTGGGGATGTGTGAGGAGCACGGCGATGGCTGAGCGTCTCCTCCCCGCACCCCCCGACCTGCCGTACTGCAGGCTGACGCGCAGGGAGGTTTTGGGGGACACTGAGGCCGTGCGGAGCTGCCTTTGGATGGCACTGAGTGGTGCGAGCTGCTGCTGTTCCCCGCGATTCACTCGGCCCTTCCACTGCTCCTCCCATTGCAAAGCACAGCTCGGGCTCAGATCCCTGGGGTCAAAGCCCGGCGTCTTCACAGCGGAGGGTAAACTGAGGCACGGGCAGGCGTTCCCTTCGGCCGGCTACGTCACACACGCAGGGGAGCAACCGTCTGCCTCAGCACCGGGCAGAAGCTTTCAAGAGGCATCATAAATACACCAGAAGAGGCTGTGCAGGTAGGGTTATCCACCATTATGACTTGACCGACCAGAACGCTCCACTAGGCTTCCTAGCTTAGCAAATACACCCCTCCTCCACCGCAGGCTTAACAGGATTTATTACACTTACGTTAAGCTCCAAGAACATTTAGTAAAGCTGGTGTCACGCTCTGTTATGTAGCTGAATCCACCAGCGTCTCACATTCCCCTGGAAACCATCTCAAGCACCAGGCAACCAGACCATAATAACATCAGGGAACCCCAGATGCAGATAACCTCATTTACTCAGCCAAGGTAATGGGACTTCAAAAGACCTTCCCTGACTCGTATAGTGCAGGCTACTTATCAGCCCTCCTCCCAGCACCCTGTTCTGCACAACACCCAGAACAATCAGGACAGGAGAAATCAACATCTGTTTCCCCACAGCAGCCTGACACCCTGTAAATCTGTTACTTCAGCTGGAATCCTACAAAAAGGAGAGCTAGCTACAATTTACAAGTGTCCTGTTTTGATATGTTTCTTTATAACAATCTAATACCCCTATTATACAGGCACATGGAGAATAGTCCCTGTTAACAAAGTAGTATCAGAAACAGCCTGGCCATATTACACTAACATGTTTATTTCCATTAAAATGTCCGTATTTTACTACTACTAGCTGAGGTGAGCAACTCAGACACAACTATATCCATAGCGCAGCACCTGAACAGCTTCTTGAATCAAGTAAGCCACAAAATAGCAACTCATGATCCCATGAAGAGCCCAGACCACAAGACAGACCTTCATGACAAAACTGCTCTGCTCCTGGAAGAAAAGGAAAAAGCTGGATTCACACAAACTGCCAAACAGGTGCGAGACATCACAAATAGCTGAGGCTTAACAAAGCAAACAAACAAAACAAGTCAAGGAGGTCACAGCACTTTGCAGAGGCAGACGTTTGATAGCAAGTTCTTGACTCGCATATAGGCAGCGGCTCCTAATTACGGTCCCCGACATGGAACCATCACCAGCGGCTGCCCTCCTCCCTTGCTTGCTACAGCCTCTCCTAGACTTTCGCTGCCGTCTCCTGCCCAACAGAGCAGCCAGACGGGGTTCTCAGGGAGACAGCAAGGATTGCAGCACACAATCTGGGTGCTAAAATCATGACCACTTCAAATGCAAACCTCAGTGTTCCATTTGAACTTGCCCTTGTTGTACAAAGAACAAGGGAAAGTAAAGAAGACGCTAGGGATTAACATGGTGCTTAACAGCGTACTCTAACCAGTGCTGTGATGAGATCCAGGTGAGGGATTTCAAAGTTTTACAGCATCACATCTTACATCACTAGTCACAACCATGACTAATGCGTGGGCCTGCTCTTGATCACACTTATTCGTAAAAAGCATGATCTGCTAGTGGTTGACTTGCTGTTTAGATAAATTGCAGTTCACAGAAAACCACTAAGCGCTGCATTTGAACAAATGCAAACGCAGCAATCTTTTCACTTACACTGCCTCAATAGATACAAAAGGCAGCTCTCGATCCACTTTCTTACTGCTTCCCCCCCCCGACTTTTTTAACCAATGTATGTTTTTGCCATTTGCCAGGAATTCATGCAAACATCTGACTCATTTTCCTCCATCTTCTCCCTGGTTAGCTCCACTAAAATAGTCTCTCACAAGATGTTTGTCTGACCTTTCATCAATCCAGCCACATCCACAGCCTCTCCAAATCCAAACAATTACTTTTAAAATACCTCAAAAAAATCTGGCCTAAGCTTTGAGCTTTGCAGGCTGCCTACAGTGGAGAAAAAAGTAAAACAATTACATGGGTGACATTAATAGCACATGCTAAATTTGGTCTCTGTGCTATCTTTCACAACTCAACCAAATCCAGTTTCCTTTCAGCTTTCAACAGCTGCCAGGAGCATGCACTGTAGGTGGGACCATTTGAGTTCCGACCTGCCTCGTTTGGAAGCCATCCAAAATTGCCACTACCCATCTGTGTTTCATGCACATCTCATTTTGGATTCCTGACAAAACTCCTCCACATTCTGTTAACATGACCAAGTGCTCACCATACTGCTTCATTGGCGCTCTCCCTCCAGCTGGAATATGCCAAAATAGACCTGCCATCTCTTCCCACAGATGTCCTTCATTGTGAGGCTCCTGGGAGGAAAGGCAGCAGGACGCCACAAGATGCAGCTTTCTTCAACTGGCTTGTGATATTAATTCTGAATCAAACTCTCTCTAAGAGCAGAACCTCTCAAGCTATACATACAGGGAACAGAATCTGACCTCTAGTGGGACAGCAAGCCACCACCTCATCCTGCCATCCCTTAGGAAGGGATTCCCAAACATCTGTCTTTCATTACCCTACCTATGAAATAGCACAACTTGCATGTCAGCAAGGTTCAAGCGTGCCGCCTGCCCTCCAGCAGCTAGGCCAAGCCATACAGTTTTCCATTTAAAGAGAAGGTTTACTAAGAGGTTTGCTAAAGAAAAGGTTTACTAAGGATCCTAAGAAACCACATCAGAGATCTTTTTGTTAAAGAAAGTTTTAGTAAGACAGTAGTCACTCTAAAGTGCTGGAGCATGCCAAATTAAGGTTGTCTTGTGTTATTCTAACTCACCTGTCCTTTAACACTAATCAAGATCTAATTACTTACAGTAGAACAACATCTATGGCCAGATTAGTTCTTTCAGCTCTAGCTGTGCTGAGGAAAGATCTTGCCTCCTAAGGCTATGACCTCCTGCTTCTGCCACTGGAGCCTCTTAGGTGAGGGTACCAAAATTCCATGGTTATCACACATCTGCTGTGCTGGTAATCTGCAGCCTATCCTACAAATCCTTCATTTTCCTCTAGCTCATGGGTGGGGCAAATGCTGAGAATCAGGACTGAGCACTGAGTGAAGTTGTTGGAGAACACCTGTATCTTGTTCTACAAACTGGACAGTGAATAGTGCGAGATATGAACAGCTGGAAAAGAAAAAATATAACCTTGTGGTTACAACGAGAAGCCACTAGCAAAAGCTCCACCTTTGTCTAACAATGCCTCAGTTTTAGCGTGCTCCACTCTCAGTATCTGTCTGCAACACCTGCATGCAGTATTTCTAAAAGGGCAGCTGTCCCATCTGCTGAAAGGAAAAGTACAGAACTAGAAGGGCCTGTACAGGTTGCCAATGCTTCCAGTACATCTTCCATCTGTCCACAGATGGAAGTGCCTCTTAGTGTAGTTTACTCACAACTGCAACAGGATTTCCATCCTCAGGGGTAGGAGTTCAGGCTTTATCTAGCTTTATAGCACTAGTGCTGATTGAGATGAGAACAGTAGCTCCTCAAAGCAGTGATCCTAACCCACCACCAAAGATTGGGCCTTGACTCAGTTGCATTTCAGTATTTCACTGGCCAGATGGATTTATTTATCCTGTACCTCTAGCACACTCAAATGAAGAAAGCCAAGGCTGCAATACACCTCACAGAGCCATATGCTACATGCCAGACTGACATCATTGTAGCAGACAAAACACAAAGGAGGAAAAAAAAAATAGCATGAGATGCAAAACCAAACCAGTCATGTTCCTGGGCTGCATTTCAAAGTCATTCAAGAAACAGCTGTAATACAGACAGCAGTGAGGCAGCAGTGGCTTGTCACACATGGCTAGGCACAAGACTCTCCTGGTTGTTTTAAGTACTAATCATCAGTCAGGTTTCATGCCTTTCACCTGGTGAGACAATGATGGAAATGCAGCTTGGTTTCCATTACAGGAAGGATCAAAAGAAGCTCTCGCTTCCTGTTGCAGGGAGCAGTTTGTGAACCTGTGTTCAGCCGTCTCCTGCACCAAGGACGAGTTGCATTTCAGTCTGAATCAAGTGACCTTCTATTCTATCCTTATGGGTGCTACACACAGAGCTCAGCAGGTCTACTCTGAGGCCAGCTTCATTGACTGAGGTGGCTGATGTGGAATTCTACAAGTAAGGGAAGTTTAAAAGAGGAAGGAAATAGGGAAGTTTCATAGGAAAAGCATATCAGATTCTGTAAGAAGAGAGCAAGCTCCACTGCAGGCTAAATCAAGCCTTTGCTAGTCCATGTTCCATCTCAGTTTGCAGATGCCATTATCTGGATGCTTACTGAACCAGTTTCAAGCAGGTGGCACTGACCCACGCTGATTCTACATACAGAGGAACCAAGCAGTTTCCTGTGTCACAAGTCCCTTCCTCCCACCACGCCATCCTTCATGCTCGACAGACATGCTAGATCTACAAATCCCAGCCTTCACCTCATGAATCACAAGGTTTTCCTGACTAATCATGAATCTCGCAGGCTAACAACATATTCATAAAGAGGCCAATGATAAAAGTGGAACATATCACAGAGGAGACTTGTAGTTTCGGAACTGAAACTAGAGCTAGTAATCCAGTGCTTCTTCCTTAAGATCAGGGAACCGCTTAGGTTCACATTTATGGAACAGAGTAAGCTGTTACAGACTCTGCACGAGTCTGTAAAACTTCAAACTCACAATAAACATAAACATAGTACCTCTCAACCTGGAGACTCTTTTCTTTCTGAACACCTGTTTGCCATTCAAGCAACCAATTGGTTTGAGGTTAGCAACTTTACAGCATTAACAGCTGATGTCTGAATCACATTTTATGAACCAGCAGCAGCAGAATTTAATGGGAAGCTGTTTCACTTCATACAATTCACATTGTGAGGTACGACTTTTTCCATTATGAAACTATAAAAATATATTCCCAGAGTATGAATCAAGTTCAATAATTTAAGCTGATAATAAAAATAGAATCAGGTGTTGTCTAGAAAGACCTGTCCCAGTACTGCAAGTTTAGAGTTAAAAGACTGACTGGGGCAACTCAAAAGGGAGTGTGAGCTCTTCTTAGAGTTTCTTTTCTCTCCACCTGAAGAGGCATCTGTGGCATCTTTTGCACTTTCCCCTTCACCATGGTCAGATGCTCGCTTTAAAGTGAATTTCTTGTTTTTCTTAAGCGAGTAAAATTCCCGCATCAAGTCTTCCACCTCCCACTGCTCTTCTTTCCGCTTCCTACAGCAATGCAGTGCAGCAGGGTCTATGGGATGAGCTTCAGTGTTGAAGATGTACCCTCCAGCATTCAAGACGCATTCCCCGTATGGTGTGATCACCACATCGAAGACCGATCCATCATTGTGAATGAAATTGTCTGGGTCAAACAGTAGATACAAATATTTCACTGTTTCAGCCAAAAAGAAGGATTCCATACGATTATCCAGTCTGTGATCTCTCAAGTCTTTGATCTACAGAAAAAGAGAACCAGTGGGTTACAGTTGTACCAAATTCAAGAAGTTATGAACTTCAGGGGAAAATTAAAGCCAGCTTGCAATTCATTTAAGTCAAACAGCACAGTATGGAATCAATTCATCCCATATTTTAAATGGTTGTATGCAAGTACATCAACAAATTTTCATATGTTTTGAATTAGCATAGTCCAGTGATTAGGAACAGGAAACTAAATTGAGACAAGGCTTTACCGACTTCCCAAATCACAAGGCCTAATTCCCAATATTTATAAGGAGTTTTTTTTTTTTTTTTTTGTAAAACAGAGCTTGATAGCATGTTTGAAATCTTCTATTAACAGATTTTAGACAAATCGCTCACTGCAGTTCTCTTGTGTTTGATCAGATTTTCAAGGTATAATGGGAAAGCAGAATCACGCAACTGGCAGGCAGAGAATCCCTTCATTTCTACAGAGCACATGAGCCTTCCTGCCAATCTGGGACACCTCATACCTACCAAGATACAGGAGGGTAGAGAAGATTCTCATACTTTCCCATGTTTTAGGTTCTGGTCTGACAGCCATTTACAAATTTGGCCCACTTTTCAGACTGCAAGGGAAGTTACTCCCAGAAACATGACCACTAGTTACCAGTTCAGCTTCAGAGAAAAACAATGGGTTTCTTTGAAAAAGAAGCCATGCTTCAACTGAAGCGATCATTTGACTCAATGGCAAAACATCATTCACGAGAACACTTTCTAAGTAAAAGCTGATATTTAGCAGCCACACTTACAGTTGCAAATCCACAGTCCACCTTGCTGATTTTCTCTATCGACTCCACTGCATCTCTTCCCAGGTCTAAGAGCGTGGGATCTCGCGTAGCACGGTACAGATACATTGCACTCTCAATCAGCTCTGCAAAAAAAACAAACCAGTTGCAAGCATAAAAGTTATCAAACTGTGTATACGGTGAAGAAGAGATGTTCTGTGAATTAATTTAACAATACTGTTTTAGTATGATCAGGTAAGTAGCCTAGTTTGCCTTGTGTTTCCTCTGGCTCAAAGCACACACCTTCGCTTTTATGGAGCATGTGCTACAAAGAAATTGACTCTAACCATGTTCCATCAACTCGGGTAAGACAAAATAATGCTCCCTCCCGCATTCATGAAGGAGAAGAGGAACAACAGAGCAAAGGATTAAAACTCAATTGCCAAAATAAGCAAAGATGTTCCTAGAAAAGATTATAAACACAAAATTCAACCTCCCAAATACAATCCTTAAACAATGCTGTAAGCCTCTGAAACAGGGGTATCTAAAGCACCACAAAGACGGGCAATATGGAAATATTCTGTGTAGGTGACACATGTGCTGTGTTTTCTTTTATGGTTTTTTGTTTGTTTTTTGTTGATCTTTTGGTGCTATAACACATCCTAAAGTTAACACTGGCAAGTATTTTTGGTAGAAGTGTCCAATATGCATTTTACCTGCATACTCAGAAAGGAAATCAATTTATGCTCATTACAAAGCTTTATTGACCTAATAACCAGGTGTGAAATTTTTGTCAGAAAAAAAGAAAAAACACCAGGAAAAAGATCATTTCATTGCGGTATCACAGACATTAATCCAATTGTGTTGAACTCTACTAGTGTAACTGGAATTAGTTTATTGCAGGAACTCGGCAGAACTGGAGTTATCTATTCATACTCACTTTCACTTCCTAAATCTAAAGGATGCAAGCAGTCACATTAACATTTCACATGACTTTAAATTAAAAACATCCCATGTCAGAAAATCTAACAGAAACTTGCCAAATCCTACATTGTGAACTCAATTCATTAACAGGGCCCCTTTATATAATAACACTAGTGTTTGCTTCCTTTAACAGGTAGCCCTACCTTTGTGAATGACAGAAACCAAAACATTTCACTTTGACCATGGAAATCATTGGTAAAACACATGCAGGAACTACGCCAAAACAAAACTGGGGAGGAACTTTTGGAGGGCAGGTATCACTAATGTCTGATCTCACCACCAGAGCGAAAGCAGAACTCTATGTTCCTTTTTATTTCATTTCTGCTTACCTGGCCTGAGTGGATATCCTTCTCTCTTGTCCACTGTATAGCCCTGGGGAATGTTGTAGAACTCAGGCAGCCCACCAAACTGCTTCCAAACAGTATAATAGTTGAGGAAGGTTCGCATGGCATTATCTACATCCCCTATTAGGCTCTGAGAGAGGGGAAACAATTAGCAAAGCAACATCAGGATGAAGAAGAAACAGCATAAGAATTGATTCAGTAACTCTCCTATGGAGAAAGCAAGGGACGGTGAAATGGGTTATTCAGCAAGTCTGAATGTATGATTTGTATTTAGGTATGATGCCGTAATAATAGACAGTACTGAAGAGGAGTTACATGCTGCTTTTCTGTTGGATCACATTCTGCACACCTGAAATAATAAGAAGTCACCTTGATTTTTTTAGTTAACAGAAGGCTGGGTTTCTTCAGTCAATGTTTCTTTTAGTCAGCCACAATATCCAGTCTGTTTCAGTGGGGACAACCAAGTCCCAGACCAAACATAAGTACTGATGAGAAAGCAAACCTCCAAGTGTATTTCAATGGGAAGCATTCACAAAAAGAAAAGTATGTATGTGGTAGTGGTAAAAGAGCTCTGTTTTATTTTTCCCTTATGTTCCCATCTGGATTATGGGACCACTATCAGCAGAGTTTGCTGCAACAAAACTGCCCGCTTGTCATGCTTAATAAGACTTTTTTTTTTTTTTAAATATACCATAGATTGAGTCAACATTTACTTTTTACAGACTCAAGACTACTGAAAAGACAGATCAGAACAAACTTTTGAACTAGCACAAATGAGGATTATATTTGTAACTTTTACTTTAAAGATTGACCTAAGACAGATGAACAAAATCACTATTATGCTACTGGTACAACAGCTCTTACCTGTAGGCCTGGCCAGTAAGCCTCCAGGGACTGAAAAACAGGCATGGACACTGTTCCTTTGTACATCTGAACCCAGAGATACCAGTCATCAAACTTTGTGTAATTTTTGATAGCTTTGTTATATTCTATTAAAAAAAAAAAAAAAAAAAAAGGTATNAAAAGCATAGGTGGGTAAATAATCCAAAAAAAAAAAAAAACTTTTTTTTTTTTTTAAAGAATGAGAGAAGTCCCTGTTTCAATTGAACCATATCAAATGAATGACTCGTGCTTTCCTCCTCAGAATGTGCACTCATGGATTGTTCTGAAGTGTTATTACAACACAGACTTTGGGAACAGTTCTGAATGGAACCTATTAGATTCTTATTCTCCCACAGCCCCACATGGGAAACTTCTAGAGGTGCAGTCAAGGAGGCATTACTGGGACCCCTCACACAGGGGAGAAAAAAAAAAGTAATAACAGGAAACTTGCTCACCTAGGAACATGGACATCAGCTCCTTGTCCTGCAGGAGAATGGCTCCTTTAACAAGATATTCAAAGTAGGAGTCCACTCCTGCCCCGATGCCAGCATCTTGGGCCACCCATTTGGCTGTTATCACATCAATGTGGTTACCAACCTGGAGAAAGTGCAGGGAGGAGGAAAGAGGGAGTTGAAGTGGAAATAAAGCTCATCGTCTAAACGATAATTAAAAAAATTCCTACACCACCAAACAAGAAGCCCCTGACCTTTTTCAGAGAAACAGATTCACCGTGACCATATCAATGAACATTTTCTCTAGTACAAGACATCTTTATCAGTACCACAGAAGTACAAACCATAGAAAATAATTACTTTGGGGTTTTTATGCTTCCAGTATAAACACTGCACTGGCCAAAACAAAATGCCATTATGCTACTGTAAAAATCCACAATTTCAACATGATGCATCTGGTACCAATTCCCATCTTACAAAAGCGTAGAGAAGGATGAAGAGCTACAGATACAGAAAAGGATGCCAAGGATGTCAAAGGCATGAGACAGCTGCCATGCTAATATTTAAATAGACCCTTTACACCTGCAAAGAGACCCAGCTGATGGAGAATTCAATACACAATTGCAACTGGCATTGCAAAGATGGAAAAATAACTCACAAACAACAACAACAACAACAACAACACAGTTATTCAGTTTCCAGCACAAGAATTAGGGGAAAAAAAATAAAAATAAACAAATCCCAAAGCAAACAGAAGGAAATGCTTCTTCATACAGCATATGAATACATCTTTTTACCTCACATATGTAACACTAGGAGTTCACATAGGTTCAAAAAGCAGCTAGACACAGTAACTGAACAAAGACTGATCAGGAGACAGTGAACACTGAGTTGACACTTTAGCTCTGGATATCCCCAAAACACCAAAGCTGTAGAGACCTGAAATATCCTGGTGCACTTGTTGTGCTCTTATTGTCTTCTATAGGCCACTGTCACACGAGACATTAGACAGACCCTTTATTTAATCTCATACAGCTGCTGTTACAAAAACTGCAATGCCCAGCAGAAGGCATTTGTCTCCCAGCCACATCTGTTATGGAGCAGAACAACGGCATAATGTTGGGTTGTACCACTAAAGCAGAGATGCGTGTGCTGCAGGTGTTCAGGAACAATGGCAAACACACAACTTTCAGCCCAGCTATTAGAACTAGATAAATAAATACAGTGCTATCTCCTCTCTTTATACTTTTTACATTTAGAACTGCATCCCCCAACACTATACAAAAAGTAGGCTGGTAAATTCAAAGTCTATTTCCTCACTCACCAGTCCAATATCTGAGCGATTTTTCCACAGCGCCTTCAGGGCCTTCCTGGCAACATCCTCAAACACTGGGTCACCAGTAAGGTGGCTTAAAGTGGCAAATTCCACTATAAACGTACCAATCCCAGCAGTGCAGGTAACCGGGGTCTCCCCAGGATTTACTCCACGCAGCAAGTTCACTGTTCCATATGGCATCCCAGTGGGAGTCTGAAAAGCTGAAACAAAGTTTTTGGTTCATATGAGAGTGTTCACTGTTACATCTGACAAGCATGTGTGCCCCACACTCCCTTGCACCTACAGTGGCAACAAACAGTACTGGAGCAATTGCAGCAACTGCAAACGAGACGTCCAGTGTGATCCTGCAGGGGACAGAGGAGAGGGTACCTCGGGCTACACACACAGTCCTGGGAAGCTACTGATCTCCCCCCTGCCCAAAGCATGGGACTGCACCCCTGCTTTGTTTCCAGCACAAGCAGGGTAGTCAATCAAACAGACAGAACAACACATGCTGGTCAGCAGTGTATGAACACTGAGCTCATGATTACTCAAGAGCAGCCCAGGGTGCACACCAGACAAGGAAATGGTGTCATGCTATCAGAGCACACATCCTAGCAGCAACCCACAGAAGGGTAGATAAGGCTGCATCTTGTCTTTGCAAGCTGTTGTTTCACAGCCTTTATTTATTATGTATATAAAATATATTTCCCCCCCAAGAAGCAATTAACAACTTGATGTGTTAAGCACATACAACACTTGACACACACACAGCAACTGGTGTTATGCACTTGCACAATGCTTATCCATAAGCTGAACTTTCTTTGAGCTCAGGGAACACGGGACTGTTTTGTGAGCTTACGCATCAGGCAGTGCCACCTTCCCCAAATGCACTAGTTACCTCAGGAACTACAACACAGCAGCACAAAACAGACAAGTTCTCACCTGGCAGGAGTTTGCGAGCTGCTTCTTCTGCCATCCTCAGGAGAGGTCCAGAGCACGGCCATCCCACTTCCACTTCAACGCCAGCCTTCTTCGACAGCAAGTGAGCGGAGAGGAGACCACCCACCACTGGAAGGTGCACAGCAAGAAGCCCATTAAGAACACTGCAGGAGGGGAATGAAATCCAAAACCAGTGGTATTTTATCATGATGCAGAGACAGTGTTTACGGGGAAGAAAAGTGAGATGGCTCATCTTTAATGGCATAATTCAATATGCCATAGAAGCAGAGTCATTTGTTTCTTCTGGTCTGTTTGCAATAGGTACCCAGATATATTTCTTCCATTATAGCAGGAGCATCAGACCCTATTTGCCCTCCTATACCCGCACTGCCCTGCAGACAACCAAAAAAAGCTGAAAGTATACCGACCATGAACCTCTCAAAGAGAAATTGTGTTTTCTTTCTTCCAGACAGCTTAATATCACGTTTCAGTATACCTTCCTAATTCCTTGGAGAAAAATGCCTAGGTCAGAGCCAAGAATTTTAGTGACTGACAGAGGCAGGGAGTTTTTAGCCCTTTTCACAGGCTTGTCTGCTGTCACATAACAAACAGAAAGAAAGAAATTACAGTGCTGCAAAAACTGGTTCAGTAGTATTTGAAAGGAGAAACAAAAAAAGCAGAACTAGCAGTTGTGTTCCCTGCCTGCGTCTCTTAGTTGCGTGGTGCCAAAGCAGTGAGGTGCTCAGCAGGGTACAAGATTCCTCCCCACTGAAGGCAAAGGTCTTCACAATTTTCAAGAAATAAAGACACTTTCATTTCACAGCGCCAAAGCAAGAAATTAATAATCTCCGATTCAAAACAGTATGTAAAAAAAAAAGTATTAAATTTGTACCATTTCAGTGGAAAATACATTTATTCCAAAGTTTAAAACTTGGCACCAGAATACTGAAAGTGCCACGTCTGCTTCTGTTTATATTGAGGCAGGAAGCAGAAAGGTGCAAGACAAAGACAAAAAGGAAGTGACACTTATTTAGAGTTTTTCTGTTTACATGTCCTGTTACACCGCATTATGAACTCCCTCTGACTGCTACCTTGCATTACCTCTGTCTACAATCCAGAGACTTGCACAGAAAGGTAAACTAGCACAACCACAGTGGAAAAGCCCACCTCACCTCGAATGTTAGTTTCGAAGACAGACGCATTGACATCAATATCAAAATCCACCCCTTCCTGCAGCACGGTGACGACTCTCTGGAACTCGGAAACGTTTCCCAGAATCTGCAGCAGGACCAGAGAGCAAGGCTCGGCATCCAGAGCGTGACAGCACAGAAGAACAAAAGCGCAATTCAACGCTAGGGGATGATTCTGGTTTCGTTTTAGTGTTTGGTGAAAGAATTATTTACAAGTGGCACCGAACAAGCAGCCGACTGCTCCATCCCATTTCGACACGCCGCCCTCCCGCGCTGCAGGCCTTCACCCCGGAGTTAGGAGGCGTCGGGGACGGGAGCCCCGGTCCCCTGCCTCCCGGGGCCGCAGCGGAGCGAAGGGCAAGCCCTGTGGCCAGCTCATACTCACTAGCAGGGTGTCCAGTGCATCGATCAGCGTGAGGGAGAAGCTGTGCGAGGAGAAAGGCGAGCTGAGGCGAGGCGCAGCCCGGCGGCGGGCGCTCCGACCCGGCCCCGCGGCGGCCCCTACCTGCCCCAGGTGTCCTGCCCGTCGCAGGTCAGCGGCCGCAGCTCGTCGTAGGGGAAGGCGCTCTCCAGGTAGTGCTCGTAGGCGTGGTAGAACATGGCGCGCACCCGCTCCCTGCGGCACGGCACAGCACAGCCCGCTCACACCCGCCCGGC